>NW_020719817.1:0-11074 GCF_900518725.1 Notechis scutatus | reverse complement strand
CTCTCTCCCTCTCTCTTCTCCCTCTCTCTTCTCTCTCTCCCTCTCCCCCCCCCCCTCCCCCAAATACACAGCAGAAAGGAAAGAAGATAAAGATTTGCAAAAAAATTTCTAAGGGGATACAGAACGGAGTCCGGAAAAGTCTGGATCTGCTTCCTGGATTTAACCCATCTTTTGTTGGCATAATTCAATGGCCTCCCCTAGAGCGAGCCTGACACCTGTCAATCACCCCAAATCAAAGTGACCAGGGCTGAGCTTAACCAAGGTTAGTCACAGGCAAGCGCAAGCTTTCCCCTCCACCCTGGCCCAGTGAAACAGGGTTAAGTGAACAATCTCGGGGGGCACCAAGGATGCAGCTTGGATGCTCAAAACAGGAAGAGGCCCATCTGGGAAGCGAGTGGACGGAAGGCTTGGCTACGCCGGATCCCCCCTGGCTGCCCACCCCTGGCTGTTGGCAGCAGACTTAGAATTTCAGCTCCGCCGCCAGAGCAGGAGGGAGGCAATAAATTAACCCAGCGAGAGCAGCGGCGGCGGAGCCCAGAGGGCGGTGCGGCTCTGACACGGATGCTCCTGCTGTTGGTTCTCCTCCAGGCGGCCTCTCCGTGCCGGGGAGCCTGGAGCCGGCTGGGCCAGGGAAGGCGAGAAGGGGAGCAAAAGGAAAAGGAGGGAAGGAGAAGAAGGGCAAGGGAAGAAAGGAAGGAATGAGGCAGGAAATGGAGATGGGAGGGAAGGAAGGAAGGAGGGCAGAGAGAGGGAGAGAATGAAAGGAAAGAGGAAAAAAGGGAGAGCGGGAGGGAAGGAAGGAAAGGGGAGGAACGAAAGATAGAAAGAAGAAAAGAAAGAAGAAAAGAAGGAAAGGGGAAGGAGGGATGGAAGAAGGAATGAGGGAGGGAGGCGAGGAAGGAAAGGGAGGGAGGAAAGATAGAAAAAATGAAAGAAAGAAAGAAGGAAAGAAGGAAAGGGGAAGGAGGGACGGGGAGGAGGGAGGGAGGGAGGGAAGGAAGGAAGGAAAGAAGGAAGAAAGAAGGGAGGGAGGGAGGAAGAAAAAAAGAAAGGAAGAAAGAAAGAAAAAGAAAGGAAGGAGGGAGGGAAGAAGAAATGAAGGAAGGAGGGAAGGAAAGAGGGAGGGAAGGCAGGCAGGAAGGGAGTCATTTCTTAAGTGTTGCCCAAACGAATACCCACACAGTGGTGTAGGGTTTTCTGCCTGGGCAGGGGGTTGGACTAGAAGACCTCCAAGGTCCCTTCCAACTCTGTTATTCTATTCTATTCTATTCTATTCTATTCTATTCTATTCTATTCTATTCTATCCCTTGCCCTCTTTATTTCTCTCTAAATGTTATCTGGAACTTCTGGCTTGTAAACCCAGCGCGAAGGTCAGGAAACCTGAAAATCCTAAACAAGCTGTTCTATACCACAAGCTCTGGTTAGACTGACTCAGTTACAGACCAAAGAAGCTACAATATCCAGCAGGGAAGTCTGGTTCCAGCTGTAACCTATGGAGCTGGGTTCGGATCCAACCTTCGCTGCTACTTAAAACCGGCATCTTTTTCTCGGAAGATTTCGCAGTTCGGGTGATTTGCCAAGAAGCTCCCTTACCAAATTGCTGACTGCAGCCGAGGCAGATAATTTACGATTAGATAAAATATAATCTCCCTCCTCCACCAAGCATTGATCACGGTTTACGAGGTGGGTGAAACCCAACAGGGTGGTAAATTCAATCAGCCACCCTTGAGCAAACCACAACTTGACCTCAGGCAGCCACTCCAGTCAGAAATGATGATTTACAATAAGCTGACTTCCAACCCACACTTCCAGGGAGAAGTTGTGTAGTGCCATTCCCACGCTGGGCAGGTATTCCTCGACTTACGACCACGATCTTTATTGCTAAGCGAGGTATTTGCAAAGCGAAATTAAATTGCCCCCCTTTTACGACCTTTCTTTGCCACCGCTGTTAAGCGAATCGCTGCAGCTGTTAAGTCAGTCACACAGTTGTTAAGCAAAACTGGCTTCCCCCCATTGACTTTGTGTCATGCCCCTGGTGGAAACTGACTCTGAGGGAGAGGAGGAACAGCCGACAGGGAGTGGAAGTGTGGCTCCGGAGGTTGCGGAGGAGTCTGGGGAAGGGCAGAGGCCGGCTGGGCAGTCAGAGGAGGACCCAGGCCCATCCCCTCTCCATCCTAGGGCACGCAGGTAGGAACGGAGAAGGCAACAACTTGGCTTATGAGAGAGGAAGCGGCCATGATCCCCTACATGGACTGCAGCTGTGACAACTGAATAAGAGTATGGAACCTGCGTACTGGCAAACGCTGGAAACAAAGCATGGAAATATCTCTAGTTTATAGTTCCTCTCTGAGTTTGGCATCCTTCCCAGTGTGTGTTATCTGTGGACATCCTCCAGCCCTTATCTTGCCTGGTTTGTGTTGGTTTTTTCCTTCTTCATGTAATTATGTGGGAGTTTTTTTGTTTTCCATCAAAGATATTCAGAGCTTGGAAGCAAAGTGACGGAAGAAAAGAGGCGTCACCTGTTTTGTGACTGTGTTTGTTTTGTATCCCAACCTGGGTCATCACACTTTGCCTGTCAGAAGGTCGGAAATTTTTCATTTTTTCAATTTTGAGCCAAATATGTTTTTTTTCTTTACTATAGTTCTCTGGTAAAATTCCCAATAGAAATATCTCAGGCTTTAAGTCTTTATGTTGTTTTATAATCTTTTCCAACCATGTATGTATTTTTGTCCAATATCTTTTAGCTTCTGTGCATGTCTACCACGTATAGTAACATGATTGCCTGGGTCAACTTTTGAGGTGCTGAATGAACACCGGTGCAGCTTACAAATAAAAACTGTGAAAAAGCTAGAAACCATTTTAAACACGAGGTTAAGGGTTACTGAGGTTAAAAAAAAGTTTTTCCAAAGTTAGAAAGATCGGAAATAACCGCCTGAGTTTTGATCCCACAAGGATGTTGCCGTGCTCACAAATGCAAGGATTAGTTTAAGTCGCTTTTTTCCTACCCTGTTGTAACTTTGAATAAATGGTTGTAAAATCGAGGACTGGCTGAGGAATTCTGGGAGTTGAAGTCCTCCCTTTCTTCAAGGTGCCCAGCTTGAGAAATATTCTTTTAAATTCAAACTCCCTGGACAATATTGCGCTCCAAAACTGGGCCAGTCTTGTCTCTTGAGCAGACGTGCCTTTGCGGACAAGGAAATAACCAGGATATTCTGACTGGTTCTTTGTTTAATCTGTTCTGTTGTCAGGCAGGGCGGTGGACCAGGAAAAACTTTTTTTTCTCTACCTGCTTCAGAATCTACACAAATAAAAGGAAAACTCCCCAGCCATGGAAATCTGATTACAAAGCCATTTATTTTTCTGGTCGTTAATAATTTGCTGCAATAAAAGATTGTGTGCTTTTCAGAGTGAGGAGGAGTTCTTATTGGCACAAATTTCTCCTGGTGCCGAGGCTGCGGCTCGGAAACATAAATTATTAGTTTCTTATCGTGTTGGCCTCCATTTTTCACGCTGCCACGGGGGAGTCGCCAGCAGCCGGCCCCCAAGCTGTGATCTTATTTTATGCCGCAGGGCGAAAGCTGCCGGAGAGACGGTTATTCTGGTTTTAATTATACAACCGTCTTCCTCGCTGGAAATCTTCCCCACTCAGCATGGAAAGCGATTGTGTGGTTTCTTAGCTGCAAGATGCCAACAATGTTTGTGTCACCCCCCCCACCCCCAGTGCTGACAAACACACACCGACACTCCTTGGAGAAAAATAAATGCCTGCAGGTTTGGGCATCTGATGCCCTCTGGTCTAAACGGTCTGGCTGGGACCAAAGAGAATATATATAAAACTTCCAGCTTCCACAACACCTATAGCCGTGATGCTATGGCACGTGTGCCACAGGTGGCATGCAGACCCATCTGTGCGGACACTTACCTGCACTGTGCATGTGCGTGCCTCCAGGAGGGGGAAATGGCCTCAGACGGGCCAAAAATCAGTGGGAGGTGTGTGCAGGTGCAGTGCAGGTAAGGGGGTGGGGTGGGGGTGTTGCATGTGTGTGCGCAGGGGGGCACGCATTGCATTGTGGGTGCTGGCGACACACCCCAACAAAAAGGTTCACCATCACTGGCCTATAGCAAGCAATGGGTTTGCTTGATAACTGTGGTGTTCATTTTAAAATGTGGTAACATTGAGCACGGTCATGCGGTGGAAAACTTAATGATGATCACAATCTAAGACCGTGCCATTGTAAGTTGAGGTCTATCTATCTTTTAACACCCTTGCTATATTTTTCCCAATGTACCATGTGATTCACCTGCTTTGATCCTAATAAAAAGCTAGCTTTTAGAAGCTGGGAGGTAAACAGGAACGAAGCCAACATGGGAAACAGCCTTAGCATTTTGTCCCTGCGAGGCAGAACTGACCAAATCAAGTCCTGCTTGTTCCATTCACCGGTGGAACTCCATGCTACTAGAACCGGAAGCGACCTCTTCAAATGTTTACAACAGGCGAAACTGAATTCTGCTTATAATTGCGAGCAATCCATAAAGTTAACAGCTTATGAAGGTTTCCTGCAGCTGGCCCCGGACAGGAATGGACCTGAATTATGATATAGGTAGGAAATAAATTTGATGATAATAATAATAACACGCTAGATTTAACCATTGTTAATAAGAGAGACAAAATGACTGGATAGTGGACGTGGCATTACCTGGAGTCAGCAGAAAAGAAGAGAAAAGATAATTTAAAAAAAAATACAAAGAACTGAAAATAGAAATAGAATGATTATGGCAAAAGAGAGCAAGGACAGAACCTACAGTAATAAGAAACCTGGGCTGCAGTTCCCGAAACAATTGGAGCATCATCTATCGGCATTGACAAATTCACCATCGGTCAATTGCAAAAGGCTTCTTTACTTGGAACTGCTTACATCCTGCAAAGACGATGCCTCTAATACAGGGGTGGGTTTCTACTGGTTCTGTCCACCTCTGTAGAACTGGTAGCTCTGAAGAGCAGCAGACATAGAACCGGTTCTGTGTCTGCTGATGTTTTTGCCCACCTGCCCACCCGGGCTCTTACCTGATCTTTATTTTCCTGATTTTTCAACTCCAGCTGCCGAATGAAGCACAGCTGCAGTTAAAAAAAAGCAGGAAAAGAGGGCTGTTTCAAAGGCTGCTTCTCTGCACACAGCATGCTGATGGCGATTTACAGGCACACGCTCGCAGCGTGCAGGGAAGCTCGTAAATGAACGAATCGGTAGTTAACCCTGTCGTATCCCATCCCTGCTCTAATACATTGAAACACCCACATCTGGCTACCTCAGATCCTTGGGAAAGACTCAACAGGTGGACAAAAATGCAGAACCCAGTGCGATTAACCATAATAGTAACAGAATGATGGGTTAGGCAGTTGCAAACACCAATAGCTGATTGGCTTTCTTTCTTTTTTTTAATGTACTGCAAATGCAACTTTAAGCTTTTTCTCTCTGCTCTGAACCACTGCTGTGACCCTATCCGCTTTCTCAGGGGGGGGGGGAATTCGGATCCGAGACTGATGACGAGTCTGCTGGCGGCACAGTTCAATTAGCAAGGCCGCCCCCCAAGCTGCCGCCATCGCCTCGGTGACTCATTCAGTTCCAGCAGAGAGAAAAAAGCAGCAAAAAACTTGGATGGCAGCCACGTTTTTCTCCTCTCTCCTAACGGGAAGCTTCGGCATAGCCATTTACAGCCTCCAGTGAGAGACACCCTGAAAACGTGATGCCCAAGCAAACAGGAACCAGGACCCTTGCATTTATGGGCACGGCAGCCTGCCCTTGGGTTCAAAACTGATTTCCAATCTTGATAGATTTTAATATTGGTGGGGACAGAAAGGAAGGGTTTAAGATTGAAAAGAGTTGTTAAAAGAGGATATCTGTGATCATGAGACTTAAATAATACCATGAATGTTCGAAGATGTAAGTAAGGATGAATAAATGTATATATGTGTATATGTGTGTGTGTACAAATGTATATAAGATCTATGTTATTATATTTCACTAGAATGATGACCAAAAGTTATGTCAAAACGACTCTACCACGTTCAATGTTTTTTAAATACTGTATTATGTTTAATAAAAAATATTATATTTTAAAAAAACTTATTTCCAATCTTTTCAACTCCTGAAAACTTTTGATAACCACTGTAACCCCTATCCTATGACCGGTCCTCGCCTTTACAACCATTGTACGGTCATGTGCTCAAAATTTGGATGCTTGGCAATTAGTATTTATCATTAAAGACCGTTACTTTTTCCCATAACTGTTGTATCTATGAGCAGGCACTAAATGAGGCAGATGCTAAATGAGGACTAACTGTAAGAAAAAAAAAACTTTCGCTTTCCACTTCTCCCCCCACCCAAAGAAAGCAAAATGATTTATTTGGGGAGGGACAAATTTTTCCACTCCTCTTCCTTGCAAAAGTCTTTAATTGGAAACTGAAAAATGGTTGCAATAGGGAAGCCCACAGCTTGGCGAAATGGGGAACTGCATGCCTGATGATTCTATGTTCTACCCTGTTTCCCCCAAAAATATGACCTACCCTGAAAGTAAGACCTAGCTTGATTTTACATGTGTGCCCAATATAAGCCCTACCTCCATAATAAGCCCCAATTAAGATCCCGCCCATCCAGGGTGCACATGTAAAAAATTAAGCTAGGGTGAGGATGGGGGTTAGTTGTAGCCAGGCCTTGCACACCCCAATACCTGCCTTGCCAGCCCATTTCTTCTGCAGCCGGCAGGGCTGGCAAGGCTTTCCTGAAGGCCTCTGTAGCGGAGAACAAAGCTCTGGATCGATCTGGAGCTGTTATCATCTGCAGAGGCCTTCAAGAAAGACTTGCTGTCCACAGAAGAAGTTCTTGAAGGCCTCTGACAACGAAAAAGAGGCCGGGGGCGACTCGCACAAGTGAGGTTAGTCAGTGGATGACATTCCCCAAAAATAAGACCTGTGTGCTGTTTTTGGTGGCATATATATATATATATATATATAAAGACAGGGTCTTATTTTGGGGGAAACACAGATATCTACATTCCTCTGAGCAACCTGGTTTGTTTTTTCCTCATTCACGTCTCTGTTCTCTTCATCCGTGCTTGAACGGACCGAGAAGCCGCACGTTTATCTATTCCACCTCACACTCTTCACAAAGCGGCTTCCTCTCACACCCTAGAGCAGTTATTGAACGCATCCTGCCAAGGAAGACAACACACAAGGACAAGGGGTCGGAAGTGCTACATTTTTCGCCCCCCAGGGAAAACCTCTTCTTCTCTTAATCAACCTCAATGATGTTCACAATGCCTTTATCACAGAGGTTTTAATTGCCAGCAGCATCTTCCCTGCCAGCCCAAAACGGATGTTTCGAATGCAGAATTACACCCAAAAGCATGTGCGGAAGAGGAATCAAAATTCCATGCTACCAAAAACCCAACATTTGTAAGCTCGCTTGCCCAACACAAAGGTCCGTCTCAATACAACATAGGCCTTTATTTATATATCCTTTACTTAAAAAGATTGCGATGTTATCTGGAACCGCACCATGAAAATCAGGTTACCATGCTGTGGTTGCAAAAAACAGGGATGTGCCAAGAGAAACTAAACTGGGGTTTCTAAACCTTGGTAATTTAAGATGTCTTCAACTCCCAGGATTCATGCCGGCTGGGGAATTCTGTGAGTTGAAGTCCATACCTCTTAAAAATGACAAAACTGAGAAACAGTGGCCTAGGCCAGTGGTAGCTAACCTTTTTATTGTGCTGTGCTGAAAGCCCCCCGTCACACCTCCTTACCTGCACTACACCATGCATACACCTCCCAGCTGCTTTTTGGCCCGTTTGAGGCCGTTTTCGCCCTCCTGGGGCTCGAGGGAAGCCTTGGGAGCCTCGGGAGGCTGGAAAATGGGCCCGTTTCGGCACTTCTGGTATTTCCGGAAGGCCTATTTTTCGGCCTCCCAAGGCTGCAGAGGCTTCCCTCAAGCCTCGAGAGGGTGAAAACAGCCTCAAACGGGCCAAAAATCAGCTGGGAGGTGCGCGCATGCGAAGTGCAGGTAAGTTTGGCTAGAGCTCGTGTAGCCACACAAATGGCTTTGCGTGCCACCTGTGGCATGCATGCCATAGGTTTGCCATCATGGGCCTAGGCTAACCAGAAAGCAGAAGATTAATCAAACAAACAATTGCTTTAAGATTACAGGAAAAATACTAATTTCCAGGCAATGTTCAACACAAATAAGAATTTAGAAAAGTGGAAAACAGTAAGAGGGAAAGAATTTGCCAGGGTTTTTATTTATATATATTCCCAACATATGCTGAAAGACAATTCACTTCAGTTCAAATGTTTAAAGCTTAAATATAATAAAAAGAAGATGGGAAATCGTCCAGATGTTTGTAGCAGAATGATGCTTCAAAGGAAAACTGGCTGGGTTACATACATGATCACACACAAAAACCACACATACATTGCTGGGATCACAGCCACAAATTTAATCCGCAAATCTGACAAGCCGCAAGGTAAGGATTGGAAAGAATCTCGACTAGAGTTGATTCAATCTGGGTTTTAACATCAAGATAGGTTAGGAACCCCATGAAATAAATTTGCAGCTTCCATTTTGGCCTCCTGGCCACTTTGTTCAAAGCAACTTTCAGCCTGAAACGAAACTAATCAAAGGATCTTTATGCTTTCTGACCAGTCTAAAATGGTCACTTGGTCTTTGATTGCCCAAAGGTCAATTGGTCAATTTGGCCGGAGAACCTGCTGACAAACACCAAGAACATCTACCAAGAGAGGGATCTTCCTGTCTCCTTCAATGTTCAAAAAGAGAGCTCTTTGTTTTAAAATGTTCCCATTTGATGGCCGCAACCACAACCACAACCGGCTACCAAGTGAAGCCAGTTCAAGCCACTTCTGACTAAACATGTCTAAGACAGAAAGGGGGAGGAGGTGAGATCTCATTTCCTTTTCCCCCCCCTCCAATTTTAAAACAAAATCAGGGTTTTTCCCCCTTATGGATACTCCTTGATTTTTGCATACACAACTGGGACCAAAACGTTCATCACTAAGTGAGGCGATTGTTAAACAAGCCATCACGTAACTGATCCCATTTCACAACCTTTTCTGCTATGATCATTAAGCGAATTGCCACAAGCTGAAGTTTGATCATAAGCACAGTCGAGGTTTCACTTAGTGACTGTTTCACTAAACCATCAAGTTGCTAGTCCCAATTGTGGTTGCTAAACAAGAACTAGAGAAGATTCTTCCTCTCTTTCTAAAGCAAAGGTCTCCAAACTTGGCAACTTTAAGACTTGTGGACTTCAACTCCCAGAATTCCACAAGTCTTAAAGTTGCCAAGTTTGGGGACCCCTGTTCTAAAGGACTACTAGACTGTTCCAAACAATCACAAAAATACAATTAAAATGACACAAACACCTGTTTTAATTATCTTACCTGTCGGAATGGCCACTCTTCCTCTCTTTCTGTCTCGTGCACCCTGAAAGAAACCAAAAAAATCCAGACAAAATGTTAAATTTGAAACAGAACAGGCTAATATTATATGAGCATATTAAGCTAGTAAGAAGCTATGGTTATGATTAACCTTTACACCACTTCAGCCAAGACAAGTCACAGCAACTTACAAAAACTATAAACCACCAGGAAGCATGCCCAGTGAAACAAGTACATACATCAAAACAATGTAATAAGGAAGATAAGCAACCAAACATCAAGGGGTGCTTTTGCTAATTCAGAAACAAAGATTTGCATTTAACATTCAGCCATATCCAGACGGTCCCTTAGAAATATAAAATGTGAATTGTTTTTAAAAAGCTACAAGCAAGCCAGACTTCAGGGTACGATGTGGGAATTCACAAGCATGGTGCTGCTGCAAACTTTGAGGAAGTATTCGGCTATTTTCCCATCCCTGTGGTATCTGTCTTCCCTTCAGGGGTAGGCACATTGGTAGATGCCCCTGGCAAATTGGGGGGCACCTATTCAATGGTCCTTAAAAACAGTGAGATGCTTCTTTGAATGCCTATTTTTGGGTGTTCACAAAAAGGACCACAAAGCTATCAGAATCAGGCTGGGGGAAAAATTGGGACCCTCCTTAAGATGCCAGGAGTTTAGTGGATTCATCCAGTTGGCTGAATTCACACAACATCTGAACTCTGAGCTGATTACGGGATCAGCTTTGGGCAGTATGCTAAACTCAAATGAAATTGGGAATTTGGGGCTCATGGTGTTGGGGAAATCCAGAAGTTCGCTTATTATGCGCTACGGGTTGTCCTAAACCAAGCCCTTCGACTTCCTGAGTCAACCACAATTGGGTTCAAGGTAGTTTCGTGTGTGTGTGTGTGTGTGTGTGTGTGTGTGTGTCACAATCTCTGCAGGCATTTCAAGAGAAGAAGGAACAGCCAGGGAATTAATGAGTTATAAATTCAAACACTCCCACGGGATTGCAACAGGTGAGCTTCAGATCTTGTGTGGCATCCAAGCTTCCTGGCACACAGAGCCACAGGTTAGCGAGAAGACCAACCAGTAGCCTTCACACAACACGCCAAACTGGATCGGTTGGCCTCGCTTTGTAGGTTCCTCCACTGGGATGGATAAATACGAGTTAGAATAGAACAGAATAGAACTAACAAGAGTTGGGAGGGACTTTGGAGGTCTTCTAGTCCAACCTCCTGCTTAGGCAGGAAACCCTACACCACTTCAGACAAAGGGTTATCCAACATCTTTTTTAAAACTTCCAGTGTTGGAGCATTCACAACTTCTGGAGGCAAGTTGTCCCACTGATTAATTGTTCTAAAAGTCAGGAAATTCCTCCTTAGTTCTAAGTTGCTTCTCTCCTTGATTAGTTACTGTTATAACTGTCTCCATTTATCTGTATTTACTTCCTTTGTTCGAGTTCATGTTTATACTTATACCTGCTATCTTGTACATGTTTGACCAATAAATAAATAAATAAATTAATAAATAATAAATAGTTTCCACCTATTGCTTCTTGTCCTGCCTTTTGGTGTTTTGGAGCAGGGGTCTCCAACCTTGGCAACTTTAAGACTTGTGGACTTCAAC
>NW_020719816.1:0-12719 GCF_900518725.1 Notechis scutatus | reverse complement strand
ACTTTGACATTATATTTGTCTGTGAAACATGGCTCAATGCATCTCTCCCCGACTCCATTACCACAGTAAGAGACTATCATGTTTACAGATCAGATCGTGAAAATCGTCGAGGAGGTGGAGTTGCTATATTCTATAAAAAATCCTTACATCTAAAAAATATCCAAGTTACCCAGGAGTTTGCCCTTCCTGAAACCATCATCTGTGAACTATCCTCAAATATCACAATTCGATTCTTACTATGTTACAGAGCACCTGATTATGACATCGAACATGTAAACAAGCTAAATACATTACTAACATGGGCTGCATCCTGCCCATACCCTTTTATCCTTCTTGGTGATTTCAATCTACCTCATATCAACTGGACCCTAAATAACTGTACAACTGAAATCATGCACACAACCTTCTACAATGCTATTACAAATCTGGGACTGGAACAACTAGTAACCAACAACACTAGACTAAACAACTGCCTCGATCTCATCTTCTGCAACAGTTTGAACCTAATCTACGGAATACAATCTAAAGAACCCTTTTCCAGTAGTGACCACAATATGATAGACTTTTGTCTCAACATACATCCACACAAAAATCACCACAATGATGTAATCCCTTATTGTAACTTCAAAAAAGGCAACTATGATCTTATAGACAACGATCTCTCATCCCTTGATTGGCAATCTCTATTCACTGGATGCAATACCGTTGAAGACCATTATAACATGTTTTTACTTGAAGTCAAAAGAGTCATCAAACTATATGTACCAACAACAACTCCCAAAACAAAACAAAAAAGCAGATTACCCATATCAATAAGGAAACTTCAATCCAAAAAGAGATCACTCTGGCGGAAAAACAAATCTGGTCACGTTGCCAATTTCAAAAACCGATACAAAAATCTATGCCACCAGATAAAGACCTAATGCACCAATTATCACATTAAACAAGAGGAAAACCTTCTAAGCACCAATTCCACCCGCGCTTTTTACAATTTTGTAAACAACAAACTAAAAGACTCAAGGTCCATCCCTCCCTTGATAGGACCTGATGGTAAAGACTGTAACGACGACACCATTAAAGCCAACATCTTTAACACATTCTTCGGCTCAGTATTTGTAAACAGCAATGGATCATGCCCAATATTTCCTAGCCGTACCACAGATAACAACAATGATCTAATACATATCGATTTCACAGAAGACAATGTTGAAAAAGCACTACGCAACCTAAAACCATCTCTATCTATTGGACCGGATGGAATATGTGCCTACTTCTTAAGAAAGCTATCCACTGCCATAGCCAAACCTCTAAGCATAATCTTTGAAAAATCTTTCAGGACCAGCTCCTTGCCTAACCTATGGTCACAAGCCACAGTCATCCCCATCTTCAAAAAGGGAGACCCAAGCCTAGTTGAAAATTACAGGCCAATCTCCTTATGCTGCGTCACCTGTAAAGTCATGGAATCAATTATTAACCAATCCATCATCCTTCACTTAGAGACAAATAACCTACTCTCCAATAAACAATTCGGTTTCAGAAAAAAACTATCCTGTAATCTGCAACTCTTACACTGCAAAAACATATGGACGACACAACTCGACCAGGGCAAAACAATAGACGCAATCTATATAGACTTCTGTAAAGCCTTTGATTCAGTGGTACACGACAAACTACTCCTAAAAATAAAATCCTATGTTATCTCTGGACAACTGAATAACTGGATAGAAGCATTCCTGTCAAACAGACAACAAATGGTCAAAATCGGGAGCGTCCTATCAAATCCAGTACCTGTCAATAGTGGTGTTCCCCAAGGCAGTGTTCTAGGACCAACTCTCTTCATACTCTACATAAACGACCTCTGTGATCATATTAAGAGCAATTGCGTTCTCTTCGCTGATGATGTAAAGCTGTTCAATACCACAGACAATACTGCTACCCTACAAAAAGATCTTGACTATGTATCAGAATGGTCAAACAAATGGCAACTTCAAATCTCAACAAATAAATGCTCTGTCTTACATATTGGCAAAAAAAATCAGAAAATAAAATACAAGCTGAATAGTCAAGATCTTGTTGATGACCCAAGCTCTGTAAAGGACCTTGGAATACTCACCTCTAATGATCTAAGTGCTAGAGCCCACTGCAACTACATAGCCAAAAAGGCATTAAGAGTTGTTAACCTAATCCTACGTAGCTTTTTCTCTGGTAATATCACACTACTAACCAGAGCATACAAAACATTTGCTAGACCAATACTCGAATACAGTTCATCAGTCTGGAACCCTCATTACGTATCTGATATTAGCACAATTGAGAAAGTCCAGAAATATTTCACAAGAAGAGTTCTCCACTCTTCTACTCGTTGTAGAATACCTTATGCCACCAGACTTGAAATTCTAGACCTAGAAAACCTTGAATTACGCCGTCTTCGGTCTGACTTAAGCATGGTATACAAAATCATACATTGCAATGTCCTACCTGTCAATGAATACTTCAGCTTCAACCATAACAACACAAGAGCACACAATAGATACAAACTCAAAGTAAACCGCACCAAACTTGATTGCAGGAAATACGACTTCAGCAATAGAGTGGTCAATGTCTGGAATACTCTACCTGACTCTGTAGTTTCTTCCCCAAACCCCAAAAACTTTAACCTTAGACTGTCTACTATTGACCTCACCCCTTTCCTAAGAGGTCTGTAGGGGGCGTGCATAAGCGCACCAAGGTGCCTACCGTCCCTGTCCTATTGTTTCTCTTATTCTTTTATTTTTCTTATATGTAACCATTTCATGTATTCACAACTATGTATACATTTATACTTATTATCTTGTAAACAATTGGCAAATCAAATAAATAAAATAAAATAAAATGTGCAGATACAGAGAGGGATAAGAGGTAGAAATTAGGCAGAAAATGATCATTGCTATGTATGAATTAAATACAGAGGGTTGATAATTATAAACATGTTGATATAATTAACAAAATTAGAAATAAGCCAATGCAAAGAAATTTAAATAATTTTATTTGTTACTGTTGTTACATGTTGATACTTGGTTTTTTCCTAAATGATATATGCCCTGCCTGACAATAGTTATTCATAAAACCAAAACAGATACTAAAAAAATAAATAAATACATAAATAAAAATTATTTTACTATTGTTAGATGTTGATACATGTTTCTGCTTTTGCTTTTTGCTGAAAAGCAAAAGCAGAAACATAAGTATCAACATGTAACAATAACAGCAGTTTAAGAAAAAAATGCAGGTTTGTCTACTGTTTTTATCATTAATAAAAACAAAACCCATACATAAAAATATTATTAAAAATTATTTAAATAAACCAAGTGTGGGACTCAGGACAGCCTATAGAGTTGCCCCTGCATGGCCCCATGGGAATCGGACAACCAATCAGAATACAAGCTCAAATTCAAATCCCAACAGAGGGGATAAAACCCAGGGACTCTTGGCATCTGTCAGCCCAAGAGCTCCAAGGCATGTGATCCTGTCCACCATTAAACCATCTTTACAAGCAGTCACCATGTTTCCAGTGTCTTTCTTCCCCAGAACGGAACCCAGAAGGATAATTCTTCCAACATCATCTAAGATGTTGAGATCCCTTCTGTTACCTTAGTCCTCAGCTTACAGTCCAGTCCAACCAAAGCACAATATTGTTTTATGTCTTTTGCAGTAGTAGCTGATAGGCAAGAATGAAAGGACAACAGAGTTTGACCACTTTCTTTGCCAAGAAACCAAGAATGGAACAATCAGAATCAGACACAATAGATCCACAACCATCCAGGTCACATACAGCATTGCCACAACTTGAATGTGGCGAAAGCAGCAAGTCAGTCTCCGAAATTGAAAGCCTTCCTGATCTTCCAGACTGCTGGACATTGCAGAAATATAGAAGTTTTCAAGAGAAGTATGAGGGACTGGAAGTTTCGAAGAAAAATGTAGGTTGTAAGTACTGCACAAAACATGACTTTGCAATAGAGAAAGGTGTTCATGTGTCCAAGGAGTGGAGACATTTCAAAATTGAGGCAGCAGGGACAACTAAAGAAGTTCAGTAAGCTTCTCTGAGGAAAAAAAAAATGAAAGAACATTTTACATCTAAAGCTCATGCAATTTGCAGTGATAACTTAAAACAAGGGGAGCAGGATGTTATAACAAAATCAGTAGATAAGATATCTGACAAATATTTATCTACTACTTGTAGAGTGTTTTTGACAATTTACAGTCTGGCACAAAGATGCAAACCATTTCCAGACATAGAAGGACAGGAAGAATTGCAAACTGTAATGGCTGTAGACAGCGGTGGGATTCAAACTTCTTAACAACTGGTTCTGTGGGCGTGGCCTAATTTGTGGGTGTGCCTTAGTGGTCATGTAACTGGGGTGGGAGTGGCTTGCTGACTGGGCATGGCTAGGTGGTCATGTGACTGGATAGGCCTGGGCAGGTGCCCATGTGACTGGCAAACCAAATTTAAGTGGTCCTCACTTAATGCCCAGGTCCTCGCTTAGTGGCCAGTTGCTTAGCAAGTGTTCTTTGCCAGTTTCCACGGCCTGGGGAGCCCTGGTGAAGCCCGGGCAGGTGGCCATGTGAATAGCAAACCAAATTCAAGTGGTCCTCACTTAATGGCCAGGTCCTTGCTTCGTGGCCAGTTGCTTAGCAATTGTTTTTTGCCAGTTTCCAAGGTCTGGGGAACCCTGGAGAGGGCAAGGCGAGGCGTGGGTAGCTACGAGGAGCTATGAGGAGGGCTGGGCAAGGCTCAGGCAGCTATGGGGAGCTATTGAGAACTCAAAGTAGATTTGAAAATGACAGTCTATAAAAAAGATGTTGCACTGCATATATAAAAGAATGGCTGGTATTTTCATAATTACAATTTATTAATTGAAAAAGAAACACTTAAAATGGAAATACTATTAACAAACCAAGGGAGTTTGTTATTTTGTGCCAGTAGTGGCAAAAAAAAATCTTTCCTAGCCAAGACTCCTGTCAGCTTCATGCTGTCACATAATTCAAAGGGGGTGGAGGAGTTCAAGGTTATTTCTGTATGGCGTACTAAGAAATTCAAGTTGCAGTGAATTGGATCTCGTGATTTATGAAGTGTAAAAGTGGGTGGAGAGAAGGTGGATTCTGTGCAACGCGCGAAAAATACTTTCACTTTGGGGAAATGCCTTAGACGTACCGGATTTATTCCTAAATAAACCAATTGGAGAGAATATGTCTTGGAGTGATTGATGTCATGGATACTTTCTGGATGCCTTACATTTATTTCCCCAAAGTCAAACCTTTTATTTTTTGAAGGGGCTTGGCTGATACCCCTCAGCTGTTTTCCCAGGAATGGAAAAAGATCAACAATCAGCTGAAGTTGGAGATGTGCAGAAGGGAGCGTGTGGGGGCCCTCTCTCCGGAGCATTAACTGGAACTGCCAGCCCACGTTTGGAGGAGATGATGGATGCTTTCAGAATGGCAGTAGAGGAAAGAGATTTTCAAGAAGACAACCCCAAGATTTATCCTGGGAGTCCATCGTGGGCAGACTTATATCAACAGTTCCAGAGTCTAAAGGTGACAGGCTTGGTCTCACAGTCTGCTGGGATGGGTGGAAGCTTGAGACCACCAATATTCACTTACTCAAGTATTGTGAGGGATGAGGAGACTATACAAATGCCATATGGAGGAGGCCAGAAAGAAGCATCAACTGATAGAGGTATGTTGCAGCCTCCGAGGCAATCCCCTCATTTTCCAGAAGGAATTTTGCCCCCTGCAGAGAGTATCCCTCCAGGTTGGGGATTTTATCCAGGCCAAGGGTGGATTCAGTGCCAATGGCAGCCAGCACCAACACAACCATGGTCTGAAGGGGGGTTGCCCAGGAAGCAGGCAGCAGCCAATTCCCCTCCACCCGACCAGGGAACCAGGCCACACCCATCTTCCTCCTGGCAACCACAAATGCAACCCCAACTGGCAGAGAGGCCACAGGGACCCCTATTCCAGAGATCCACCACCCAGCCAGGATTCAGGGGGCCTACACAGCCTACGTATGCCACCCAGCCAGTTCCTTTCATTCCAGTTCAACCTGCAGGGGCCTGGTATGTGCCACCTCCCCAGCCACAACCCAGGCTGGACCAAATACCCTTCAAGGCTGTATTCAATGGCCGCCATGAATATTTCAATTACTTCCTCACTTGAATCCGATCTCATATAGAACAATTTGGAGATCAATACGCCATAGAGTGCGATTTGGTTATGGCCATACAAATGGGATAAATGAAGGGGGATGCTTCAGACTGGGTGGCCCAACTACACAATGAACAAGTCCCCGAATTACACTATGTAAACGGATTTATTCAATTATTGAGACTCAGATTTGAAAATCCAGACAGGGTAGCAGAGAATGAAGAGAAGTTAATGGAAATGAGGCAAGGCAAGTGACCCTTGTCAGAATTTATTTGGGACTTTAGAAGGGTCGCAAGCCACCTCATGGATTGGGCTGAGAGAATGATTTTACACTATTTTAAAAATGCCATTGATCCAGAAGTAAAGAAGGCCTGTGAAATTAGGGGAATCCCAGAAACCTTACAATCATGATATGCCGCCTCCCTCAGCTTAGGTCACAGCATCAACCCACACAAGAAACCCCTTCCGGCGGCCCCGCCTAAGAGAATTGTGTTTAAGAGACCACCAACTGGACCAGCTGAAACTGCTCGTACCTGACCCACCAGGGTGCTGAAATGTTACCGATGTGGCCAAGCCAGCCATAAAGCATAAGACTGTCTGGCCCCTGCTCCTGTACCACAAGCACCATAGTCAAAGTCTAAGCCAGCTGTTAGAGGTCAGAAGACTCAAGGAAGACCTCTGGCCAGGGGCGGGTTTGCCAAACACAGCTGGGAAAGCCCCCTCTGCACAGATGGAAGCAACAGACCACCAGACTGACACCACGTCCCCAAGAACCCAACCTGTTAAGATGACCCAATGGTGAGTGATCCCATCATACCTTTTACAGTCAAGGTCAAGTTAGTGGTACCAAACATGGGGGAGGCCCGGGAGATCGAAGCTGTCATTGATACTGGGTGTTCTAGATGTCTTATTGGACTCCCTATTGTTGAACAATTGGGCATAAAGACTAACCTGCTAAAATGCCCAATCAGATTTGAGCAAGTGGATGGAACCTTAATTGGAGGGGCCCCAGCCATCCAATTGACAGAATTGATCCAGATATAATTAGGGCCCATCGCGAACTCATAAGCTTCATAGTGGCCCCCAAGATGTCAGAATCAATCATACTGGGACTTGCTTGGCTAGACAAATGGGCCCCAACGATAAATGGGAGGATGGATTCAGAAAAATCCTCATTGGACTGGGCCCATTGCCCCCTCTTCCAGCCACTACAAAGCCACCCATCAGCTTGAACCCAGAGCCTGAGCCAGCATCCATAGCATGTCACCTTCTCCCAGATAACCCCCAGGTACCAGACCAATACAAAGACTTGGCTGAAGCATTCAGTGAAGAAGAGTGTAACATTTTACCGCCCCATCAAGCCACTGATTGCGCCATAGAATTAGAGCCCAAAGATGCCCTGACCTAACCATACAGCAACATGCCCGCGCCCGTGTACTCCGCACTGAACTCAAAAAACGTCTAGACAATGGAGAGAAGGACCTCTACATTGACTACTGTGTACTGTAGCTGGTCCAAAATGAAGTGGTGCTTACAGTATTGGACATTTTTAGGATCTCCCAGGATCCTATGACATGCAGTGGCTCCCAGGTTCCTCCAAGGCACCATTGAAGGTGCTAGTTATCCCCTTTAACTTATCATATGTCACAGGACTGTGTGATTGGCAAATGCCCCCTAACTTTAGTTAGGAATCTGGGATGATTGTCATACCCCGGTTGACCTGGCAAGGAAAGTATACGCATTAAGGAAATTTGATTATAATCCTGGGCATAGGTGGAATTTTTCCTGTGCAGACTCTCCATTCATGGAGATCTCATTGTTTACCATGGAAGTCCAAGAGATGAAATATCATGAGATCTTATTAATGTATTGCAAGCAGTTATGACATACTTTGCTCGTCCACCTCAGGAAAATTCTGCCTGACATTGATGATGAAGTACGGAAGATCCAGATGTGAGAGGAATGCAAAACCCACACTGCAAAAGACCATCATGCTAAAAGTAATGAACTTGGTTTCGTTAAAATTATCGGGCAACTTTCTAGCTAGAAAGGCCACTGTGAAACTGATGAAGGCCAAAAAACCTAGGTAGGCAAGGACAATGTAAAACATTAAAGCTGAGCCTTCCTTGCATTCCAAGATGATTTCACCAAACAAGGAGTGGAAGTCCAAGTTAAGAAATGGGGGAGAGCTTCCCAGCCAGGTGGCACAAAGAAGGGCTTGGACCAGGGGAAAGGCTATGATAATGAAGTTGGACAGTGGTTTTCCTAAGAGTTTCCTTGTCCTGTTCCCTGCCTTGGTGGCCATGAAGGCCAGAACCCACCATGACAGTCTTTGCCAACACGGAGGAAACTGCAAGGGCAAAGAGAATGGCAAAGGCAGATTGTTGGAAGAGACAGGTGATCTTCCCTGGTTGACCAATAAAAAAGAAAGGAGCAGAGGAAGCAGACCAGGAGGGAGCCTGATGGAGTCCCCAAGAGATCTAAGTCCAGCCCAAATCTGTTGACCCTTATTTAGCAGCAAACTTGCTTTCACCATTGGTAGATCAGATTCTTGTGGAGACCATCAGCATACAATAACCCTATATTCATTTTGATTGCCTGGACTTCTGATTTCCTCAGCTTGACAGTTGATGACATTAAACACTAGCAAGAGGTCACATTTTCCCCCATTTCTTTAGCCATCTCTGTTCAAATTTTAAGTTCTTCCTCTCTTGCTCTCTCATCTTCTTTTCTTCTGAAGTATTCATCATAAAATAGCTCTGATTTTTCAATTGAATCCAATCTATGTCTTTGTTCTTGCCATATGAATATCAGGCCTTCAGGTATCAGCCATCTTTAATTCACTTCTTTCTTGATTAGGATCTTGGTCCAGAATTGATATTCTCTTCTCAAATCTCTTACTTTCCTTGGTACTTATTTAAGGACTTTAATCTCCTTTCACTTATACTTCAGAGGGTCGTCTCTTGCTTTCTGTAATATCTCTGTTTTGATTGTTTTCTTGGTAAATCTCACGTGGACTTCTCTAGGTAGTTTATTCTCTGTGGCATATCTAGTATATACTCAGAATACTTCATCCATTGCATCCATCATTTTTTCTTTAGATATTTCCATGGCTCCTGCCAAAACTTGTGTCATTATTTCTGTGAGGTTTTCTCCTTTCTCTTCCTCAACATTTTGAAATCTTAAATAAAAATCAACTTTGTCCATCTCCCAGGGTATCATTCCTCTTCCCTTATCTTGCTCAACTGCTATCAGTCTATTATCTATTTCTCCTACTTTCTTCTCAGTCTGTTCACCTCTTTCTTCTATCTTTTGCATTCTTTCTTCATTTTTCATCATCATTTGTTGTATGTTTTCCATTTTGTTTTCTATCCTTCCCATCTTCTCTTCCATTTTTCCAATTTTATCTTCCATCTTTCCAACTTTATCATCTGTGCGCTTCCCTTGATCTTGTATTGCTTGCAGTGTTAATTTTAATTCTTGCATTGAAATCTCCTTCTCCTTCTCTCTCCTTTTCCTGTTGCAACATGGCTTGTATGGATCATTGTCTGGTTGGGCTCAGAGATGAGGAGATGGGAATTGATGATCCAATAGCAGTTGTCTTCTTCATCTCAAATTAGTTATAACCCACTCAAGGAAACAAAAACAAAATCTTCAGGTTCTTCTCTACCTTAATCCAATTATATTAAAAGGGAGTGGGGGAAAAAGTTTGGAAGAAAAAGGAAAAAATAAAAATAAAAAAGAAGTAAATAAAAACCAAGCTCTTTATATCCAGGAGAAATGTAAAAAATATAAAAATCAAAAATCTGGTATCAAAACAAAAGGAGAAAAGAAAATAATTCAAAAATACAAATTCACCAGTTTCTAGGAAAAAGAGATAAAAAACAGCAAACTGTAATCCACTTATTGATGAAGAAAGAAAAGAAAAAGAAAAAGATAATTTTCCAAAATCAAACCAACTGTTAAAAAGCAGATAGGCAAAAAGCGCATACCAGCAGTAAGAATAAGAAGAAGAAAAAAATTGAGATTGCCAGCTGATTGCCAGTCACAAAATGAACCTATACATCAGAATAACATCCAGCAAGCCAAAAAGCCAAAGTCAAAAACATCAATAGTATATTGTCCAAGGTCACAATAACCGTTTCTCTTTTATTTAACTTTCCAGCTGTTTACAAAGCCTGTGAGAGCAGGACCTGTTTTAGTGCTCACTCTCTATCTTCTTTTTCTTCTAAACAACTTGTAGTCAAAACAATTTATATTTAATCTCATTTAAAAATTGCAGTTTTTTTTAAATATGTGTGACCTCTAGATGGCAGTATTGCTTAGCTTTCTTTTTTAGTTAGACTGGTATCCAATGAGTTCTAACAAAGATTCCTTTTAAAAAGTGAGAGTAAAAGGGAAAAATAGTCCAATTTTTCAAGTTGAGCAACAAAAGTTAAGGTTAATCTTCTGCTGATTATTATTTCAAAGTCCAGTCCAGTTAACCAGAAAAAATTCTCAAAAAAAATAAATAAAATAATCCAAGTAAAGTTTGACAGCTAGCAATGTGTTTTATTTCACTGCTCTTCTCCTCTTTTCTGTCTTCTGTCTTCTAAACCAGTGGCCCCCAACCTTTTTTGTGCCACGACCCGGTACCGGCATCACAAAATGATCCGCGGCCCGGTACCAGCATCAGCACGCATGACAAGGCAAGGTGAGCCGAGCGACCGGCCAGCCAGCTGTCCCCCGCTTCTCCCCGCCACCTTCAACTCCTCCTTTGTACCTTTTTTGTGCTTTCTTAATCTCCTCCGCCATCGGGACGGCTCTTCGTTCGAAGCTGCCCCCCCCCTTTGATGAAACTAAGGCGCGAGGATTCCTTCAAGACCCAAACGCCGCTTTCCAACCAGAAAAGCTCACCCGGAAGCACTTTCTTGTTGAAACAAGATGGCGGTGCCCAGCAAACCGGCGGCCCGGTAGAAAATGATCCACGGACCGGGACCGGTCCGGGGCCCGGTGGTTGGGGACCCCTGTTCTAAACAATCTTTCCCCTTAGGATACTCTTCTATTTTATTTAGAAAAAAATAAAGTTCTCACCCCAAACTGACACACTTTCCTTCTGGTCTTCTTTCTTTCTGGGGCTGTCACAGCTTTCTAGAGGCTTTAATGGCTGCTTCCCTCTGCTGCTGGGCTTCAGGACCTTTCCTGGATCAACCAGAGACTTTGCGATTCCCCTGGCATTCAACAGGATGTGCTCCCTTCACTTACCGTCTCCCCAGGACAGTTTGGATCCAGTTGGACCCTCCAGCTGTGGGGGTTTCGGTGGCTTTTCCAGGAGCTCCCTAATCGCTGTCGTTCCATTGTGACGTCAGCCCCTGCCCTGCAGAAATGTTTTTTAAATGGAACATATTATTAGATATAACGAAATTCTAAATGAAAGTGTGAACTCAAAACAAAACAAGAATTAGATGAACAAGGGATGAATATGAATTGGTATTTGTATTTGCAAATACATTCAAGATATGATAAAAAATAGTAAGATGGATGGGTTTTATAAAGAATTGATTGAGAGATAAAATCTTAATAGGTACTGAAGAGAGGATGATTAAAAAAATTATGTGGTTATCTATTAGGAGTGAAAGTAGAAGAAGAGCAAGTTAAAAAACAATGATTGCACGGGGGAAATTTTTTTCATATGGGATAGATTTGGATAATTGGCAAAAACTATGGACGAGAAATTATAAACTAACAATGTCAGTGGCTATAAAGAGATTTTATATGAGATGTTTTACAAGTGGCATCTACCCCCAGCAAGAATAGAAAAGATGTTTAAAGATAAATTGGCAAAATGTTGGAAATGTCATCAAATACCTGGATCATATTACCATATGTGGTGGACATGCATAGAAGCTAAAAGATACTGGACTAAAATACACACGTAGTTGTTAAAAATGATAAAACAACATATAGATCTAAAACCAGAGATATTTTTATTGGGGATTTTAGCCTGAAGGTTATAATAAAGAGATAATATATTTGATTATTAATGTATTAACAGCAGCTAGAATTGTATTTGCACAAAACTGGAAAAATGAAACAATTCCAACAGAGGACAAAACGATTAAGAAAATAATTGAATGTGCAGAAATGAGTAGATTAACAATGGTAATTAGAGAACAGGAAGAAAAAGAGTATTATAAGATTTGGGATTTATTTTATGAATGGTTAGATAGAAGAGTAAAAAACTGAAATATCGGTTAACAGTAATAATATACTATAACTGATTATCATTGAATAAGAATATGAATATCACTTAGTAATGATGAGATTTGTTTTTGAAAGATTATATAGAATTGAAATTATGTGGTTAATGATAATATAATAATGGAATAATATGATACAGATTGTTGACTAGAATGGTCTATGAATATAATCAAATAAGAAATGTATAATAATACTACTATGCAGACAAGATATATGTACCCAACTGACACACTGTAAAATTGAAGGATGGTTTTATTTGTTGTTTTTGTTATAAAAATAAAAAAACCTTTAAAAAAAAA
>NW_020719814.1:0-10430 GCF_900518725.1 Notechis scutatus | reverse complement strand
TATTCTATTCTATTCTATTCTATTCTATTCTATTCTATTCTATTCTACTTTACTCTACTTTACTCTACTCTATTCTATTCTTATTGTACCCTATGACTATTAGTAAGTGTTGTACCTGATGATTCTTGACTCTTGACGAATGTCTCTTTTGTTTTATGTACACCAAGAGCATTTGCACCAAGACAAATTCCTTGTGTGTCCAATCACACTTGGCCAATTAAGAATTCTAATTCTATGGTTGTTTTTATCCACTCCATGGAGTTTATTTGAGGCCCAGGATGGCCACATTAGGAAAACTGTCTAAGCAAACATGGTCTTCTGGCAACTAAATCCAGAAATCATGGATACAGCTACTTAAATTTAATTGAAATATGAGAAAACCTGCCCTGGGGGGTAAGACCTGTCCAACAGTAGAAGACTTTCCATCTGAAGGTGATGGTCTCTCCATCTTGGAGGCTTCCCAGAAGAGGCTTCCCAGATGGTGAAACTGATTTGCACTCTGCAGAGGATGGACTGCATAAGGTGATCAGCCTGTGATCCTGTGATCCAGGGAGAGGGATCGGGGGCAGCCAGCCCAAAGTCCCTCTGAAGGGAAGTGGTACACTATGCTGGGTTTTAATGCTCCTCTCCCTACATCTTTTCAACATTTCCGAACCAAGTTGATCCCAGTGGAGATAACCACATATGGGGCAAAGTAGCACCTGGCTGAGAGGTCTCCCTGGGCCAAAGACTTGACAGTCACAACATATGTGCCCATGTGAGAAATGTGACACCCGAGCAAGAAATACCTATTGCCTTTCAAAGTGGGTCCTTCTTGAGAGGAAGTGAGTATGCTCCCTCAGAACTTAACAAGATAAGCATTTGAAATGTTAGTCAAAGACGTGATTCTGTGGTTGAGTGGTTATAGCTGCCACATAGGTTGTTCTAACCTTGCTGGAGACAACGTGATGAAGACACAAATCAAATGAGCAAAAGAAGAAAGGCAGAAGAAGAGCGGAGATCTTGTGTGGTGGGTTGTGGTGGGATGTAGTCCAGAGTCAAAGGAGGGAGGGGCTCTTTCCCAGATGGCAAAGAGAAAGCAGGGCTTGGAATGTCTGGTGGGCACAAACAGCAAGTTGGACCCGCCCTTGCAACTCACAGAATATACGTATGATTAGAAAAATAGTTGCTTTAATCTGGCAAGATTCTGTCTGTAGGCAAACAGCAATAAGGGCCTATTCAGCCTTATCCGTCATTCTCAGTTCTTTAGGATGGCACGGGTTCAGGTCAAAGGAAGGAAACGGGTCAAGAAACAATCACTGGGTGGAACTTCAATGGGTCCCATCTCCTGTAGCCAGACAGTAAGTCTAGTTGCATATTCCCTGAAGTAGCTGAAGCTGAACTAACCCCACACATCTCACACTATACAAAGCCTCTTATGGCTGGAGAGGATGACCTGCTTCCCACCATACTTGGACGCTTTAGGAAAAAGCTGGTTCCCCGCCACCTACCGGATTCAAATGACCCCACCCATCCTAGACTAGGTTTCTATGTTGGGTGAAGGCGGTTACGCAACCTATCTGGCCAATATTTGACTGATTGCAGTCGTGGGAGTCCTGAGGGGGCATTTTCCTTGTTTAAACATTTATACGATGCTTCCCCAAGTGATGTTCAACCAACTCAGTGTCTAATCCAGTGGTGGGATTCATTTTTTTTTTACTACTGGTTCTGTGGGCGTGGATAGGTGGGCCTGGGCAGGTGGTCATGTGACTGGGTGGGCGTGGATATGTGGTCAGGGGACTGGAGGGGGGCAAAAGTCTTTTTTCCCCTTTCACAGTACCCCCATGCCCCGTTTTTGGCCTAGTGCAGGGGTCTCCAACCTTGGGCCCTTGAAGCCTGGCGGACTTCGAGGGCCCAAGGTTGGAGACCCCTGGCCTAGTGGACCTCAGGGAAGCCTCCTGAGTGCTGAAAGAAGAAGCATTTCGAAGCCTTCTGAGGTGAGTACAACAGCGAGGGACATAGATTAGCTAGAAAGCAAGAACAATTTCCTGCTTTCTAGCTAATCTAAACCGCGCAGCACAGCTGATCATCATCTAGCTGATTGTTGGAAATTCTACTTCAGCTGAACCAGTAGCATTTTTTAATACCGAACAGGCAGCATTTCACCTCTGGTCTAATCCATCCACGTCATAAACACCTACTGCAAAGATCGTCACCTCTTCCTCATTTGTTTATTCGTTACCATCTGGTCTGAGGGCCATGTCATCTGCTACCGCAACAGACATTTTGCACTGAGGTTTCTTTGATCAAATACCGGAGATGTTTCTCACTGCCTTCTCCCAAAGATGTAGATCCTTGCCTAGCTGTTGTCACTCAAGTATTCCTCTTCCTCTTGCATCTTCTTTTGCTGATACCCAACAAATGCTTCTGATTGCTTTAGCTGGGCAGCTGGGATGACCTGGGGGGACCCTGGGAAGGAATGTACTCCCAGCCTTCTTTGCTCTTCATTGCCAGGAAACCTGGCACCCCCCACCTCCCAAATGAGTCCACATAGCAGAACCTGGCAGGGAAGAAGTCAGAGTCAAGATGTTGTGGTTTGCCGGCAGCAGGTGCAGACGGCTGATGTCTCAGAGAGCGAGGACTCAGATGAGGGGCCTGTGTGTGATGCAGGGATGGTGCCAGGACCATCAGGGAGTGGAGTGCTGCCTTTGGAGGTTATGGAGGCTGGCAGCAGTGAGGAAGAGGCCCCTCGAGGAGCCTGTGCCCAATGTGCATGCATGCAGGGCTGCTTGAAGGAAAGAGCAGCTGCAGCAGCACGGGCAACTCGGGAGTAAGGCTGCAAGGTGATGGTCTCTCCCTTAAGGGATAAAAGCCAGCTGAGAGACCGGTGTTCTTTGCAGGAAGCAAAGAAGTTTTTGCACTGGAGCCTGGTGGACATTAGGAATATCTGAGTTGGTGTTTGGAGACTCTTTGATTTATGGTTTAGGAACTTTATCTGTTGTTCTTGGCAGCCTTGCAAAAACTTGGCCAGGCTCTTTCTTGTCGGAGCTAATTAGTTGGAAGCAGCCTTTTATCTGTGAAGAAACAGGATTCGTAAATGAAACAGTAAAGGGTTGTGCTGTTACCTTTGTCTCATGTTTGCTCTCTTGGAACCAGGTTTGGGTCAGAACACAAGACAAATTCAGTGGATAATCTTGTCTGTGTCACTTAGGGTGGAAGTTCATCTGGCAGTTAGTGAAAATCCCGTCTAATGGCTGGTGAATTCCAGGATGATTAGGAGTGGAATCCTCAATGGCCATCTCAGAATTTACCCATAAAAAAAAGAGCTCTGCATTATGGGACCAGGGAGAATTAGAGAGAAGAAATGCATTGGGATGTGTGATCTTCATATGTTGAACCCAGCAGTGGGATCCCACCTGTTCCACTACCGCTTCGGTCGTGCATGCACATGTGCACCTAATGCACATGTGCAGCTTTCCACACACCAGCTGAGGCTTACAGGGCCAATCAGCTGAGAGGATAAAGAAGAGAATAGTCAAGACCTTGTTGAGGATCCAAACTCTGTCAAGGACCTTGGAGGACTCATCTCAAATGATCTAAGTGCTAGAGCCCACTGTAACTATATAGCCAAAAAGGCATTAAGAGTTGTTAACCTAAACTTACGTAGCTTTTTCTCTGGTAATATCACACTACTTACTAGGCATACAAAACATTTGCTAGACCAATACTCGAATACAGCTCATCAGTCTGGAACCCACATTACGTACCTGATATTAACACAGTTGGGAAAGTCCAGAAATATTTCACAAGAAGAGTTCTCCACTCATTGTAGAATACCTTATGCCACCAGACTTGAAATTCTAGACCTAGAAAACCTAGAACTACACTGCCTTCGGTCCGATCTAAGTATAGTATATAAAATCATACATTGCAATGTCCTACCTGTCAATGAATACTTCAGGTTCAACCATAACAACACAAGAGCACACAATAGATACAAACTCAAGGTTAACCGCACCAAACTTGATTGCAGGAAATACGACTTCAGCAACAGAATGGTCAATGTCTGGAATCCTCTACCTGACTCTGTAGTTTCTTCCCCAAACCCCAAAAACTTTAACCTTAGACTGTCTACTATTGACCTCACCCCTTTCCTAAGAGGTCTTTCCTAAGTTGGTGCATAAGTGCACCAACGTGCCTACTGTCCCTGTCCTATTGTTTCTTTTTATTTTTCTTATATGTACCCATTTCATGTATTCATAACTATGTTTATACTTATACCTATTATCTTATAATCGCTTGAATAAATAAATAAATAAAATAAGAAAAGCACAGGTGTGGGTGTGAGGGCTGATCCTGTGCTTTTCTCTTCTTTCTTCTCTCAGCTGATCATAGGAGGCTTTTTTTACTACCAGTTTGGCTGAACCGGTCTGAACTGGTAGCATACCACCACTGGTTGAACCTATGCATAGAGGGCTTCAGAGTGGATGGTGGTATCAGGCAATCTCTCTGGCCTGAAGAAACTGTGAGAATTTCATGTCTAGCCAAATCTTTCTCTGGCTTCTTAGAGAGGCCAAAACATTATTCTTTTTTGTATGGAGTCAGAAAGGTCAGAATGTATGTTATCAATCAATCAATCAATCAATCAATCAATCAATCAATCAATCAATCAATCAATGTGATTAATTTCCAGGGAGTCAAATTGTGTGTCCTTATTGTGTTCCAAATCCAGTGACCCAAACAAGCTTCTTTCAGGTTGTCAATCACGACCAGAATTTATTTGACCTTTTGGCGCATCAGGATGAGCAAAATCAGATCCAAGCGACCGAATGCATCCATGAAGCGAAGGGGTACAGAGCAGCGATTTCGGCAGGCGGAGGGGCCTTCCTTGTTTCTCCAGGTTCCATCACTGTGGAGCAGGAAAAGGAGCTAATGGCACTGGCAGAGAAAGGGATTCAAGTCCTTGCAGCTCGAATCACTCCATTGGAAGTACTCTGGGTAGGAAAGAGAAAGTTTTGGTTCCCCCTTTGAAGTGACTCACTCAGAGTCCTCAAAGATCATGGCTTCCCCGTCATTCTCACAAGATCATGAGGACACCACAGGTGGAGAACCTCACCTATCAAATTGTGAGCTTGGGACTCGGGAACCCAGCTAACATAGCTAGCCATCAAGTTTGTTTTGTCTGGGGTTTTTAGGCTGTTCTTATGTTGGGTTTGGAAGTGTAGGGGGCATGGGTCAACTTTTCTCTTCTCTAGACTTTTAGTGGCTGAGATTTGTCTGACTATGATGGGGGAGACAGGGGCCCCCAGCACCCAGGCAGCAGCCCACTACTAGGCCATGAGAGGTTCAGAAATGGGCCATGGAAGTGGCAGGCAAGCACAGGCATTCATCCACACTTGCACAAACAGCAGTCAAACCTGTCTGCACACACTCCATTTGCTCACCACTCACACGGAACCATCTCCTCTCCCTGGCCCTCCTGCTAGTCCACAAAGCCAGAAAGATTGGGGGGACTCTGGGGCAGAAGATTGATGGATATTTAAGCAAGAAAAAAAAAACATAAACTGGGTTTCTTGTGAGAGTGACAGGCTTTCAGAAGCAGGTAAAGGTGGAGATGGTGTGTTTTATGATGAGCGGATAGTCCTGTAATTATTTTAATAAATGTCTGCAACAGTGGTGGGATTCAATATTTTTACGACCAGTTCTGTGGGTGTGGCTTGGTGAGTGTGGCAGGGGAAGGATACTGCAAAATCCCCCCTTTCCTCCCCACCCCCTAACCTGCTTTCCAGCTCTGTTCTCCTGTGCAGGTCAACCAAAGGAGACCCAGTCGATCAGCTGGGACTCAATGGGAGGCAGAGGATAGATGGGGTTGGCGGGGCCTGTTAGAGGTGGGATTTGCCGGTTCTCTGAACTACTCAAAATTTCTGCTACCGGTTCTGCAGAACTGGTCAGAACCGGCTGAATACCCACCTCTGGTCTGCAATTCATGAAGGAATGATGGCTTTCATTTTTAATGGTGTGTCCCATGGACACTTTGTGTTCCTTTGACTGTACAGAATGTACACTGGGACAGCTCAGTGATCCAAGGGATAAACCATGGTTCTCCAAGCAGCTCAGAGGGATGAAACGACATAAGAGAGGGCTAGAACAGAACTGAAGGAAGACAAAGAGTGAGGCAAGCTGGATACAAGTGAGAGCCCATTTGTGGTTCTAATGTTGTGCTGACAAGAACAGCAGCACTAATTATTTATCTACCCTTACTGCATCTTCAGGTAGCAAACCAACAGTCCTCTTTCAGGTAACCAGGTTCTTCCCTGGTAAGCAGGAACCAGGGGAACCCTTGCAAAGTCACTATGAGGAGCATGCTTGACTTCTGTGAGGTAAAATCACATGACTTCAACGGTTGTATGCTACCGGTTTGGACTGGTTCAGCCGAACCGGTAGTAAAAAAAAAGCCTCCAATCAGCCGAGAGGATAAAAGACTGAAAAGCGCATGGGGGTGGATGGGAGGATTGCTCCTAGCTTTTCATTTCTTCATCCCCTCAAGCTGATTGGCTTGTTAGGCATGTGCGCATTAGGGACGCATGCGCACAATCACCCATTGAACCGGTAGTGACTAAGGTAGGAATCCCACTACTGCATTACTTCCCTCGGAGTTGAACTCTGGCTGGCAGACCCTTTGGAGGTGAGGGAGACCTGTTTGAGTCACCTGGAAGGAGTTCAGGCTACCTGTGTTTCAGGACGTAGGCAGGATCCTTGTGGCTGTGAGCTCGGGAACCTCTGGGCTGGACTCTTGTCCCTCTTGGTCTCCTGGGAGGTGGCATCCGGTTGGGTCCAAGTTGTGATTAATGACTTTTTGTGAGAGTTGGTGGCACTGCCTTTGTGAGAGGGGTAGTTCCTCTTTTCTTAACTTTCATAACCGCTGTCTACAGTCCCGTTCTGGGCCTGCTTCAAGGATTGTGAACGGGAAGCAATTGTGTTCTCTCCTACCTCATGGTTGGTTCTAGACAGTTATGTAGGAGAGGGAGGTCAACGCTTCAGCCTCTGTTGTGTGGGATGGGAGTAGGAATTGAGTCTCTCACCACTCCTCCAACATCTACATGAAAGGGCTAGGAGAGGTTATTTGTAGGTTTGTGGTTTGATATCACCAGTATGCTGGTGATACCCAGTTATACATGTCCACCCCTAGCTAGACAGGTGGTGCAATGGAGGTGCTGGTTGAGTGTATGGAGGATATAAGGGTCTAGATGGGGAGGAACCAATTGAACCCTACAAAGACAAAATGGCTCTGGATTTCTGCCTCTTGCCCCAGACCTGGTTGATACTTCATCTTTGACATTGAGCACAGTGAACTAATCCACAATTTGGGGGTCATGGCTTCTTCTTGAGGATTAGGGGGTCAGCTAATCCTTTTTACCAAATCATTTAATGTACTAATTGCTCACTTGAGGCCTTGCTCACAGGGACTCATGCCTTGGTCGCCGTCTATTTGGACTACTGCAATGTGCTATAGATGGGGCTGCCCTTGAGGTCCACCTGGAAATGTCCACTGGACCAGGATGAAGCAGCGTGCATGGCAATGGGGGCCTGGAGGCTTGCCCATGTAAGATCTCTGTTGTTTAGTTTAGTTTAGTTTACTTTATTGTCATTGCACCTCGTACAACAAAATCAAACAGGTGCAGTGGCTTCACATTTCTTTCCGAGTGCAATTCAAAGTGCTGGCCCTTAGCCATAAAATCCTGAGTGACAGAGGACTGGATTATATTGGAGGGCAGGGTTTTCCCTAAGCGAATCTACCTACGAGGTCAGGTAAGGTGGGTGTTCTCTTAGTACCTTCCTTTCAACATTACCATCTTATGGGAGCCAGGAAGTGCGCCTTCCCTGCGGCATCTCCCTACCTTTCCCACTGAAGTTCAGCAAAACTCTCTCCTTTCAGCCTTTGAGGATGTAGCTTTCCCCACCTCCCTCCCAAGCTCTGGGAGAATATTGGCTGATTTCAAATCAGAAATCTGATTTGGTGTCAGGTTTTGGTTTGTGTTCGATGTATACTATAGTTTCTGTACCATTTTAACTTTTGATTGGGAGTAGGCTATAAGATAGGTTTGCTATATAAGTGTTTTAAATAAATAAATAAAAGTGGCGGGCATCAGTTGCCAGGAGTGCAAGATCCTCATCCTTGCTGCAATTGCACCACAGCTGCTTTCCCAACACCTTGGCTTACTTGTTTCTTTCTCGAGCTTAGCACAGAACTTCTTCTCCTTCTTTGAGTGATCAGGGTAGCCATCTGCCCAGCGAATGTAGTTGGTTTCGTGTCTGTTTATCCATACCCATTCATCATTCTGTAATGACAGGGAAACCATGTGAGCCAACTGAGGAAGAGCCAATTGAAGCTCTTCAGGGTCCAGATCAGAATGGAAAGTTGTCAGGTTTTAAGGGTCTCTCTCTCTCCATCTGCTCCCTCAATCTCAGTTGATCTGGAGCAGCTAAGGAGAATTACACATGGTGACTGTTCAGATTCTTGTAGAGGGCTAGCATGGATTAAACTTGTACTCAATTGAGCAACCTTGGTTCCTGATTTCCTGTCCTGACAAATATGTTGTTGCCCCAAAAATAACACTTGTATTCACAAAGTCACCAGGAACTGAGGTCAATGAAAGGGAAATGTCCCTTCTTTCTCTACGATCAAGTGTCTTTCTGGAATTGAAAATGCAACAGAGCACAAGACTGTTGTGGTTTGCCGGCAGCCGGTGCTGACAGCAGCGGAGTCGGACAGTGAGGACAAAAGGGAAACAGTCAGGGAGTCTGGAGAGGACATGGACGAGGGTCCTGCATACAATGCAGGGGTGGGGCCAGGACCATCTGGGAGTGGGATGCTGCCTTTGGAGCCTTCAGAGTCTGGCAGCAGCAAAGCAGAGGACCCAGGGGAACCTGTTCCAAGTGCCCGTGTGCACAGAGCTGCGAGAAGGCAAGAGCAGCTGAAGCAGAAGGGGCAACTCGGGAGTCAGGTTGGGAGGTGATTGCCCCTCCCATAAGGGATAAAAGTCAGACCTCAATGACGAAAGCTTTGCAGGAAGCAAAGTAGTTCGATAGATTCCAAGTCCTCTTTGAAGCTCCGGTTGGTTTTTTCTGCTACTTTGGTTGGTTTCTGTTATAAGTGGAGACTTCTGTTTTTTTGCAGCATTCCACAGCACTGAAAGGCATGTGCTTATCATGGGGAACTGTTTATAATTAGTTCTGGGTGGGAATGAAAGTAATTCCCAGCATTGCAATAAAATAGGTTTTGCTTTTAAAACAAGTTTGTGTTTAAGTACGTTTGATGAAGCCTGGGTCAGGGCACAAGACGTTCTGTTGGTAGCACAAATGAGCAATTTCCGTGCAAAATAAATAAAGGGGAAGAAAAAACAACCCTCCCAGGTTGGGACTCGCAGTCCCAAAATTAATGACCCATTAGAGTTTCAGGAAGCTTTAGAGGTCATTCAATGGGCCAAAAAGAGGAAGGCAGCCTGAAGGAGGAGCTCCGTGTGAGAGATGGCCTTGATCCTGAGATGGGGGTCGGAGTAGGATCGGACCCTTGGGGGGTTTAAAGACAGAAGTCAGTTCGTGGGCAGGAAAGGTTGTTGAGGGGCAGGAGAGACAGCATTGGGATAAATGGTATTTTTTCAGAGGTTTTGCCCAAGGCAAGAGCTTTTGGCAGAGAGATCCCTTCCTCCCATTGGACGATCCTTCAAAAAGCCCCTTAGAAATAGTAAATATAGATTTGTGAACATTAGCAACAGAAAGAGACCTACTTGCTTTGGATCATGCAGTCCAATCCAGACACCTAAATCATTTTTGAGATAGTCGGAGACGTATTTAGCCAAGTCAGTTGACTCTTCATCGCCATGGATGGAGGCGAGGTGGCAGCCTGCCTTGTATTTCCTGCAGAAGGTCTGGGATGGAACCACAAGGGAGAAAGGCTCTTATTAAGCAAATGTGCTTGCGTGATCTGATTGCATGGTCCTAGACACCATCTTGACTGCGTTGACTCCCCTCAGGTGCCCTTTCTAGATTCTGCAGCTCTTGAACAATTCTAGATCCAGGAGATAAACTCTCGGATTCCCATCACTTCAGAGACAAGGAGGCCTGAAGATGCCACCAGAGCTGCCAGTGAAACATCAGGAAATCTGTTGTCTAGAACATGGTCACTCCACCCGGAGGCTCAGCACTGCCCAACAGATCCCGGCCATGAAAGCCCAAACCAGTATATAGTCCAGAGAATACTTGCATTTCCCAAAATAATGATCTTTGCTACTTTTTCATGCACACAGCCTAGTGGTTCTCCAGTACAGCCCAGCCAGAGGGGACTTGAGGCGCTGTGCATGGCTCTCCCTAGACTTCTCCCCTGCCTGAACTAGGAGATTCACAGACACACAAGCACTTCTAACCTCTGCATCTTCCCAGGTCTTTAGGTC
>NW_020719813.1:0-12728 GCF_900518725.1 Notechis scutatus | reverse complement strand
ATACTTATTATCTTGTAAACAATTGGCAAATCAAATAAATAAAATAAAAATAAGTTTACAGACAGTGTATCGGTTGGTTTACCACTTTTTTTGTGCATCCATTTCATAGTCTCCATTGTAGTTATATTACATAATAGTTCATATTATCAATCAACAATTATATAGCCTGATATCATTATTAAACAATCATTTAACTATAATTTTATTAATTCATACTTTAACGAGATAACTATAGTTTACTTAATTTATTTTATAGCAAGTCATAAAGTCATACCAAGTCTATCTTAATAAAATTTTATAAAAATAGTATCAAAGAAAAAAAAAGAAATATGTATTCATTGTTTCCTAAAAATCTAAATATCCTATTATTATATTTTATTATCTAGCCATTGATAGAAAAGGTCCCAAATTTCATAGAATTGTTTATCTTCTTGTTCTCTAATTTCAAATGTTAATCTACTCATTTCAGCACATTCCAATATTTTCTTAATAATTTCTTCCTGTGATGGTATTTTCTCACTCTTCCAATTTTTAGCAAATACAATCCTAGCCGCTGTTAATACATTTACAATCAAATATTTCAAATTTTTATTGTATGTATCAGGTAAGATTCCCAATAAAAAAATCTCTGGTTTTAAATCTATATGTTTCTTTGTCATTTTTTCCAACCATATGCGAATTTTAGTCCAATATTTTCTAGCGTCCTCACAAGTCCACCACATATGGTAATATGAGCCAGGTATCTGATGACATTTCCAGCATTTTTCAGATTTATTCTTGAACATTCTTGCTATTCTTGTCGGGGGGGAAATGCCACCTGTAAAACATCTTATACAGATTTTCTTTATATGCTGTTGACATTGTCATTTTATAATTTTGAGACCACAATTTTTGCCATTTCTCTAAATCAATCCCATATCCAAAATTCTTCCCCCAAACAATCATAGTTTCTTTAACTTGTTCTTCCTCTAGTTTAATTTCCAGTAAATAACCATATAATTTTTTTAATCACTTTTTCATCAGTACCTGTCAAAATCTTATCTAAGTCAGTCAATTTATCATAGAACCCCTCTGTTTTAGAATCTTTAAGATACCTTGAATGTATTTGCGCATATGAAAACCAATTCATCTTTATACCTTGTTTTTCTAGATTTTGCATCGTTTTAAGTTCACCCTTTTCATCCAATACTTCCCCATATCTAACTGTTTGTTCCTTCTTATATGTTATAGGATAAGAAAAAGCTTCAATAGTTGATAACCAAACTGGGATTTTCAAATAACATTGTCTCTTAATTTTCTCCCAGTTTAACCATAAAGACTCCCGTATATAATGCCTTCTAAAATAGCCCTGCGATTTAGTTCCCTTATACCACAGAAAAGCACGCCAGCCAAGTAATAAATCATGTCCCTCTAGTGTCAACAATCTAGTCTTTCTTAATGTTATCCATTCTTTGGCCCACATCAAATTTGCAGCTTGATAGTACAACTCCCAATTAGGAAGGCCAAATCCTCCTCTAGTTCTAGCATCTTGTAAAAGTTTTAATTTTATTCTCGCTTTCTTGCCTTGCCTTATATACTTTGACACAATTTTATTTAAGTCTTCAAAATAATCTTTGCTAAGCTTAATTGGTATTGTTTGGAACAAATATAAAATTCTGGGTAAAATATTCATCTTGATTGTTGAAGTTCTGCCTATTAATGACAGTTGTAGGTTTTCCCATTTCTTCAAGTCAAGTGCTATCTGCTGTTTGAGTTTAATATAGTTATTCTCTTTCAATGTAGTACATCTTGATGTCAAATATATCCCCAAATACTTAACCTTATTCGTGACTTGAATTTTCAATAGGTCTGCCGGTTCTTCTCTTTGTCTTAATAACATGTTCTTTGTCAGAATCTTTGTTTTATCTTTATTTATTTTCAAACTAGCCATCTCACCGTACGTCTCTATCTTTTCCAATAGTTTTAAGGCTGTCTCTAGAGGATCTTCCAGAATGAAAACCAAATCATCCGCAAAGGCTTGTAGTTTAAATTCCTCCTTTTTGATTTTCATTCCTTTTATATTTTGGTCCTCTCTAATATTTCTATTCAACACTTCCAAAGTCAATACAAATAGCAAAGGTGATAATGGGCATCCTTGTCTTGTGCCTTTTCTTATGTTAGTAGAGTCTGTAAGTTCTCCCTCTATCATTACTTTTGTCGTTTGCTTATAGTATATAGCTTCTATTGCTTGAATAAATTTTCTGACAAAACCCATCTGTTCCAGTAGTAGTAACATAAATCTCCAGTTCACATTGTCAAATGCCTTTTGGGCATCTAGAAATATCAAAGCCATTTGTTTTTCAGGATGCGCCTCATAATATTTCAAAGTGTCCAGAATTACTCTCATATTGTCTTTCTGATCAGGATGAATAAAATTATTTAAGTACTTTTTAAGCCTTTCTGCCAAAATTGAAGCAAAGATTTTATAATCTGCATTCAATAAAGAAATAGGTCTATAGTTCTTGATTTGTAATGGATCGGCCCCTTCTTTTGGAATAAGTGTAATTTAAGCTTCTGACCATGTTTTAGGTATCTTCTTATTTGTCATAACTTCATTCATGACTTCTAGCAATGGAATGTTCAACGATTCTTGTAGTGTTTTATAAAATTCTGCCGGAAGCCCATCTGGACCTGGTGCTTTTCCATTATTCTGTCTGTTGAGTGCTTCAGTTAGTTCTATCATTGTTATAGTACTTTCTAACATTTTTTCAGTCTCTTTAGGTTATCTTAGGTAGGTTAGCATTTTGTAAATACTGTTTAATTTTTTTCCTCATCAATATCCTCTTGTTTATATAGTTGTCCATAAAAGTCTCGGATAATTGCCTTCTTCTCCTTATTACCATAGCACATTGGCCTTGATCGTCTATTAACTGTAATATTTTCCTTGATTCTTTCTCCTTTCTCAGTTTGTATGCTAACCAGCTACCTGGCCTATTTGCATCTTCAAAATAGTTCTGTTTAGCACTTCTAATTTTTTGTGCCAATTCTTCTTTCTCTATCTGACCCATTTTATGTTTAATTATGTCCATTTTAAGTTTAATATCTTTTTTCTGTGGCATCTTCTGTAACTCTTTTTCCAGTTTTTTGTGATCATCTTCTAAAGCTTTGATGGTTTGCCTCTTCCTAATGTTCTTTTTCTTTGTATAGTCTATTATTAATCCTTTCGCATATGCCTTCATTGTATCCCAAACGTTCTGTACTGAAGTATCTTCTTTTTTATTTTCACTAAAGAAGAAGGCCAATTCTTTCTCCATCCATTGTGTGAAGTCTTTTTCCTTTAAAATAGTATTATTTAATGTCCATCTAGATCTTCTTTTTTGTCCTTTCCATTTAATTGTCATTGGATTGTGGTCTGCCCATGTACTTGTTTCAATATTTATTTCTTGGATATTAGATATTAATTCTGTTGAGGTCCAAATCATATCTATTCTGGACCATGATAAATGTCTGTTTGAGTAAAAAGTATATTGTTGAATTTTAGCATTTCTTTCTCTCCATATATCTTTTAAGTTTAATTCATCTATCATTTTGAAAAAGGATTTAGGGAGAGTCTTTCTATTTTGTCTTATTGCTGTTGCTGTATAGTCCAGTTTATTGTCTACAATTCCGTTGAAATCTCCCATCATAACTATGTTAATATAGTCCAGTCCCATTGTTTTCATATGTAATTTTTTATAAAATTCTTCTTGTTTATCATTCGGGGCATAAATTGCAACCAGGAGTGTTTTTGTATTATTATCCACTATTTCAACCATTAGTACTCTTCCATCTTCATCAGTATGAATCAGTTTTGCTGGGATAGTTTCTTTAATGTATAAAACCACTCCTCTTTTCTTACAGTGAGTCAGAGAAGTAAATATTTTCCCTAATTTTGGTCGTGCCAGTAATTGTTCATGTTGTTTTTTAATGTGTACTTCTTGTAAACAAATTATATCAAATTTTAACTTCTCTAATTTGTGAAAAAAAATTCTTCTTTTGGTAGCTGAGTTCAGTCCATTTATATTCATAGAAATCAGTTTTTTTTCCCTCCATGATTATGTTTTGTATTTAGGTCTAACAGCTCTCGTGGATCTTACTTCACGTTGTTCTTTGGTCTCCACTTGTCCACCTACTGCGCCTTCTTCTTTCCCCATCCCCATTTGGTCCTCTTGAAGTTCAGTTGAGATGATCTCTTTTTCTATCTCTATTTCTCTTCTTTCAAAAAATTCATTGTAGAATATTTCTGCTTTCTCAATTGAGTCAATTCTGTGTCTCTGTTCTTGCCATGTAAACATTAATCCTTGTTAGGAATAACATTGGTTACCTAACTTAGTTTGGGTTAAAATAATATATATAAACTATGTTAGTGAGTTTAAGTGTGTGTATCACTTTAACTGTAAAAACATGTATTTTGGGTGCGGTTGTAAAATCACCATAAGAGGGAGCAAGGGAGCTCACTATTTGCTGGCTTTTACTGGATTGCTGACAATGATGGATTGATGGTGATAACTGTGTGTTTTCCCTGCTATTGCTGAGAGAAGAAAAAAGGTTTGATTTTCTTCATATCTCTAACTGCAAAAGAGATATATTACTGGACTGATTATTTGTAAGTTTACTGACCTCTTTTTCAACACTGGACTTTGCAACTGATTAATCCCCGGATGGACTGAACTAGTGTATGATATATGGACTGTTTGACTATGCTATAACTCTTGTTGGAATAAAAACTATTTAACTGGCACAGTGTATCTGTTACTGAGTGTAAGCTACAACAACGTTTATCTCACATATCTGCCTGCCTGCTAGACTGCCGTTGCACGTTCTGCTAGGGTGTATATCCCTAACGCTGGTTATGGGCCCAGGTGCACAGACAGACTAACCAGGATATAACAGGCTTATATTAAAGTGAGAGTTTGTGTAGTTACACAATACTGTAAACAGACAGCTGTGTTTTATTAATTATAGTTTAATATCCAGATAAAGATGGCACAAGTCAATTTACAAAGTTTGTCTCTCATATCCAAACTGGATGGAACAAACTATGTTTCATGGTCTATAAAATGCAGCCTACTTCTACGCAGAGAAGGTTTGTGGAGTATAATACAAAACCCACCAGAAGTAGATGCTTGGGATCCGGAGGATGAGGATGATGCCCAGAAAATACAAGAATATCAACTGAAGAATGAGCAAGCTCTCTGTATAATAAGACTGACACTCTCTGACCAACAGCTTGTCCATATTCGTGGAGAAGAAACAGTCCACAAGTTCACAACAGATATTGTTAGCTAATGGCTGGAAACTGAAAGCTAAAGGTGAAGGTATAGCATATTGTTCTTGCATAAAAGAAAATGTAAAAATGTTATATGTACCACAACTTAAGTTTAATTTGCTTTCGGTTAGAGTTTTGGTTAACTAGGTTATGTAATTACCTTTAGGGGAGACAATTGCATAATTGAAAAAGAAGGTAAAAAAGTGACTGCAACTTTAAAAGATGAATTGTATGTGTTAAATGATAAGCAATTAGAGATGGCTAACACAGTATATAATAATCTTAAACCTCATGATGAGTGCATACATTTGTTACACAGACGTTTAGGGCATATAAATTTTAAAATGCTTAAACAAACGGTAGAACTATCTAAAGGTATAAAATTGAAGCCTTGCAGTAAGTATTTGCACTGCAATTCTTGTAGTCAAGAAAAAAGCAAGGTAATACCAGCAAATAGAGTTAATGGATTTAAAACAAAAGAGCCTCTAGAGGTCGTATTTGCTGATATTATAGGTCCTAAAAAACCAAGTGTGGGAGGTGCTCGTTACATACTAAGTATAATGGACCATTATTCCAGATATGGTTTCTGTTATCTAATGAAGAGCAAAACGGAAACATATCAAAATTTCTTTAATTGGCTTAAATTCGCAGAAAGAAAAACTAAAAGGAAATTAATAAATCTTATACCTGATAATGGTACGGAATTTATAAACAATAAATTCCAAAATAGACTAAAGATGGCAGGTGTTGAACATAAAAAGTCTGCACCATATAGGCCACAACATAATGCCTTTATAGAAAGACGAGGCCAAACAATTCAGGCAATGGCTCATACTATGTTGTCGGTTTCAGGATTACCTGAAAATTTGTGGGGAGAAGCAATAATGTGTGGTAATCATATATTGAATAATGTTGTTAACTCAACAACAGGTGAATTACCATTCACACGGTGGCATGGCAGAAAACCTGACCTGAGCTACATGCACACATTTGGAGCACCAGCATGGGTGCATATTCCTACACAACTGAGAAAGAAGGGGCAGCATAGGGCTAAAAGGTTATTTTTTGTAGGTTATGAATCTAATCACAAATCATACAGATTCTGGGAAAAAGGTACATCTAGAGTTTACTGTAGTGCTAGTGCACAATTCCTAGAACATGTAGGATGGGAAAAACTGGAGCAAGATTCAAATAAGGAAGTAATAATAGAAACCTACAAAAGACCAAAAGAAAAAATCAGTAATAAGAAGAGTACAATTAAAGAGGAAGTACAGGAAGAGCATATAGGACCAGAACAGGAAGAAATTCCAGAACAGGAAGAAATAGAAAATCAGGAACAGGTAGAACATGAAAGTCCACCTGGAAGCCCTGTAATACCTAGACGTTCTACACGTGTAACCAGACCACCTGATAGGTATCAAGCAAGTGTAGTTTGCCAAGTTAGTAAAGTTCCAACTAGTGTTGAAGAACTTAGGATGTATCCTGCAAAGGATCAGGAAAATTGGCAAAAGGCAATGGAGAAGGAATTAAATTCATTAAAGGAAATGAAAGTTTATGAAAATGCCAAATTACCTCCAGGTGAAAAGTCCATTGGCTGCAAATGGATATTTAAGTTAAAAACTGGTAAAAATGGGACTGTTACCCATAAGGCTAGATTGGTAGCTCAAGGATTTAATCAAACTGCATATGATTATGATGAAGTATTTGCAACAAATTTAAAGGCAACAACCTTGAGAGCAGCTTTAGTGTGGGCAGCTAAGAAGAATTATATCATAAATCATTTAGATGTAGAAACTGCCTATCTGCATGCACCATTGCAGCACACTATATATTTAAGAAAACCAGTAGGTATTAAAGATGATAAAAATAATAATGACTGTTGGAAACTGAAAAAGAGTCTCTATGGATTGAAACAATCTGGTTATGCATGGAACCAATATATTGTAAAAGAGTTAAACAATATAGGATTTAAAGCAGGTTTAGCTGATCCATGTTTATTTAAAAGAGAGACAAATGGAATATTTTCATTATTATTGTTGTTTACAGATGATATTGCTTTAATTATGAAGACTAATAATGAAGCTACTGAAATAATATCATTATTAGGTAAGAGGATAAAATTAAAGAATTTAGGAGAAATAAGACAATATTTAGGATTGACAATAAACAAAACCAATAGTGGCTTTAAGATATCACAAGAAGATAAAATATACCAATTGCTAAAAATGTATAAAATGGAACTTTGTAAGCCGGCAAAAACTCCAATGAATCAGGAATTTTGTCGTACTGATGCTCAAAGTTCAAAATTCGATAAGACTATTTATCAGTCATTAATAGGTAGTTTATCGTATATTAGTAATTGGTCAAGGCCAGATATCGCTTATGGCGTTAATCAATTAGCAAGATTTAACGCTGAACCCACTGAACGTCACTGGCAAGCGCTAAAGCGAATATTAAGGTATCTTAAAAAGACAATGCACTATGCATTGTATTTAGAGCCAAAAGATGATTTGATTTTAAGTGCATATGCTGATGCAAGTTTTGCAACAGACAAAAAAACTAGGAAATCAACTTCAGGCATGGCTATACTATTAGGTAAAACAGTGATCCCCAACCTTTCTTATGCCGCGGCCCGGTATCCCCAACCTTTTTTATGGCGCGGCCCGGTACCGGCATTAGCTGGGTGCCGCCATCTTTTTTTGATGAAAAAGTGCTTCCGGTGACCTCACCGGAAGCACTTTTTCATCAAAAAAAGATGGAGGTGCCAGCGCTTCCGGTGAGCTTTTCTGGGTAGAAATGGCTTTCTAAAAGCTCACTGGAAAAGCTCACCGGAAGCGCTGGCGCCGCCATCTTTTTTTGATGAAAAAGTGCTTCCGGTGAGCTTTCTACCAGCAAACCAGCGGCCCGGTAGGACTTGTTCCACGGACCGGTACCGGTCCGCGGACCGGTGGTTGGGGACCCCTGAGGTAAAACACTGATTGGTTGGAGGTCAATTAGACAGCAACATATAAGTATGTCCACAATGGAAGCAGAATTTTCATGTCTATCTTTATTATGTACTCGTTTAATTCTGTATAAACAGTTGTTGTTAGATATGGGAGTAACTGTTAAAGATGCCATTGTAGTGTATGAGGACAATCAAGCAGCCATACGGTTGGCTACAGATATTGCTGTAAAAACGAGATCTAAGCATACTGATCTTAGATATTTGAATGTAAGACAATCTGTAAAAAATAATTTAATAAGACTGGAATATTGCATGACTGAAGAAAACATTGCTGATCAGTTTACAAAAGCTCAAGGTTCAGTCAAGCACAAGGAAAATTGTGAAAACTATGGGTTGAAATTGTAAATAGATATATATATTATTATATTACCCAAAAGGGGAGAATGTTAGGAATAACATTGGTTACCTAACTTAGTTTGGGTTAAAATAATATATATAAACTATGTTAGTGAGTTTAAGTGTGTGTATCACTTTAACTGTAAAACATGTATTTTGGGTGCGGTTGTAAAATCACCATAAGAGGGAGCAAGAGAGCTCACTATTTGCTGGCTTTTACTGGATTGCTGACAATGATGGATTGATGGTGATAACTGCATGGCTGCCCGCAAGCACTCCTAATGGCAAGTCCCCCCTGCCCTTCCCCCCATTTTGCATGTTTTAAAATAGGCCTAAAATTGGGGGGAGGGGCTTAATTTCATTTTATGCCTATAAAATATGCTGGATCTTCCTATGGGGGTGCATATTGTTGGAGAAACACGGTACTTTCCACCCTTCTTTCGATCAAGTGATTGTCAACAGGCATTCCTATTTGAGAATTGTGTCTCCTTGTAAATGAAGCCTGGCATGAAGTCCATTCCTTGGAGAAATCCAGACCAGCTTTTGCCTTCCAGGCTCCTCATCTCAATACAGGAGAACAGGGAGATTTTCTCTATGCACAGGTGACAAGCAGGAACCAGATCCTCAAAGTTGAGTCTCATTTTGGGGCTCCATAGGTCAGGAAGGATCCCTCAGAATGAGACAGGACCGACTGACCAAGGTTTTCTCTGCCTGCTACACAGTTCCATTGAGGCAGCCAAAATGCAGGGCCTATTTAAGACTGGAGATCCACGGGGGCAAAATGTTCATCTGAATGCTCACCCATTCTTTTCACATGTTTTACTGTTCCTGTGTTTCATCAACCCCTTTCTAAAGACTTTCATCTTTAAAATGACCCTCCTTCCACCGTTATATTGAAGGAAACTAGACAAAGGCAACATAGAACTCCACAACAATTCTCTAGGTCACCTAGCCAATCTAGCTGAGGGGATTTCACGCAACCCCTGCTTAACTGATTTCAGCACTAAGGAAAAAAAATCTCACATGGGAATACTTTCTCTATGGCTAATTTCACTAATTTTCAGAGATTTCAGATGGGGAATGATTGGAAAAAACAATGGGACAGCCACCGGGTACAGTGCAAGTAGTCCTCAACTTCCAATGATAAAGCGGACCAGAATTTTTATCCTTAAAAAAGCCACTGCCTAGCTTGGCATTGCCGATGTGTGAAGTTCTGATTATCGATAACTTCCTGCCAGCTTCTTACAAGAAAAGTCACTGGGAAAACCGGCAGGAAGCTGTTAGTCATATGCCAGGAAGGGTGTGTCTCCTGTTAGGTGGGGGAGTGAAAGAAGTGGATGGGAAAATTTGGAAAGGCAAGTGAGAAAGGCGTGCCTGAAAGGCACCATGTAGGACTGAAAAGGTTCACAGGCTCCACATGAGTTGTGGAGGGTACACAGGGTGCAAGATAGAATAGGAACGGTGGGGTGCGAGGTGATGAGGAAGAGGTACCCCACAGAGGGAGTGCAGAGGGGTGTTTTAGGTTCAAGAAGGCCCCTCTACCCTTTGTAAAAAAGCACCCACTATTGCCATTTTGGATGTAGAACTAATGTGGTAGGGATGGAGATAGTAGCCCTACTAGACTCAGGAGATGCAGTTCATCCGTTTGCTCTAATATCTGTGGCATGGGGGAATCTGAATGAAAACAACACCAACATAAATTGTCTTTTCTTTTGGGAACTCAGAGGATAGAAAGCACTTCCTAGAGAGCATTCTGGATCATGGAAGACGTTCATTTTAATCCCTCCTACCCACCTATCTCCCTTTATGGACAAACCTTTTGCTTCAAATGGCATCTCAATATCCCATCCATAGCTCCTGGAAGCTACCTTCATGCCTGAACTGACATTGAAGTGGAACTTCTTTGAACTTTTAATTCCGTCTTTGACCTTTATATCCACAGTTTCTCTTAGGTGCCTTCAAGTCAGACTTGACACCTGGGGACTGGCTTGATTGATTTCTCTGGCAAGGATTTTCAGAAGCGTTTCCCCTCTTTCCTGCTTCCTAAGCCTGAGAGGGACTGGCCAAAGGTTGCCCAGATGCATCCGTGCCTAATGTGGGATCTGAACTCAGCACCTCCCGGTCTGTAACCTGGAACTTTTAACTACTACACCAAACTCGATCTTTGCAAACTTTGTCACTGGCTCCCCATTATTCTCCAGATAATGGATCTTTTTTTGTCTTTAAATCTGAGCTCCAAATTTTCTTCTGAATTGATGGAGTCTTTCCCTGACTGTAGACTGGTGGCTTCTGGCCTGGCCGTGGGAACCAGCAACTCTGGCTATGAGATCTCCTGTTGCTGAATTTTGTTTGAGTTACAGAATATAGCGTTTGTAGGTTTTTTGGGATCTCATTAAGCTACTCGTTCTACTGTAAGGGGGTTACTTATTAGAAATTCCACCATTCCCTTTCTATCAGTTTGTTTGTCTACTTTGAGTCTTTGCATAATGACATCCAATGCCTTATTTTGCAGAATGATAAAAAGAAACACACTCTTTGCAATGAATCCTTGTAGTAGCCAGTCAGACTCTTCCAACTTTTCCCCTTCCATTCTCTCTCTGCTAATGTCTCATTTTGTTCTACAAAGACCTCAGAATGTTGTAGACATTAAGAGTCTGTATTACTGAATGGTCCTCTCAAAGATCCAGAAGCTTTGAGCTATTTCAAACATTTTTAGGGCCTAAACCATAAAAATGTGACAACATATGTGCCCAAAAATAAGAATAGATAATTAAATATAACAAAAATTAAGTATAATTGGATTATTTTAAAGATTAAAAAGTTTATTACAGTGAAAGATCAAGATAATAAAGGTGGGGTGTATTCAGTTAAAAAGTAGAGAAAATAATCACAGGGTAAAAATAGTAATTATATAAAAAAAACAAGAGACATAAATGACAGAGTATATATAAAAACAGAGGCATAAATGGAACTAAGAGCACCGCGAGGAGCATATGTCAGATTAAATCTACCACTGCATGGTGCACACAGTATAATGAACTGGATGCTCCTTAAGACTACTTTATGGCACAGGCCATCCATCATCAGACCAATTTTAAGTGCTGCTCTGCAGAACCTGGAAACATTGTACTGTATTTTGTACCAGAACAACTCTGAGAGCAGCATCTGTAGCATTGTTCTGTGCGGCCTGAGTATTTATGCAGTATTGGAAAGACAAGCCCGATATTAATGTCTGTTTAATAAAGCACCTGGAGGAACATGTGCTTTGTAGTTTCTGTGTATTCGGGTTCACGGGCACATTGTATTATAACCTGAGCTGTGTTACTGACATGGAGAATCCTTGAGTTCTTTGGTGTCTCCTAAATTCAGGAAACTTTTTAGCAACTTCCACTGCTATCACACACCAGCATTCAAAGGATAACAAGAGGCACCTCCAAGCAAAGGAGCTCACAGCAGGAATTGGTAGAAAACTTGAAGATCCTACACCCGTGATGGGGAACCTATGGCACGCGTGCCGGAAGTGGCATGCAGAGCCATCTCTGTGGGCACGCGAGCCGTCGTCCCGGCTCAGTTCCATTGCGCATGCACACGTGTCTCCCGCCAGCCAGCTGATTTTCGGGTATCTGCTGCGCATGGGGGGCAGGGCACATGCAATTATCTCCCAATATATTTTTTAGGATCTGCAGGTTTCTGCAAATCTGCATGATACATTTCTATATCTGTTCATCAATATACAAATTTTTTTTACAACAATTGCCCTATTTTTGCAAATGGGAATAGCTACTTACTGCGGTTCTTCTCATAGCCAGAGCACATCTGCTGATAGCCAGAAAAGAAATTTAGGGAGATGTAGAATTGTCCTGTGCGCCCTGAATACTGGAGAGATTACTCCGATACAAATATCTTTATAACCACTGGACAACTTAGACTTAGAACTTAAAATAATTTTATTGTCACTTTGCATGTACAGGAACCGGCATACAAGAACATGCTCTATTGCTTCTGTATGTCCAGAGTCATGGTGGCATTGTATTATAACCTGAAATATTACTAAAATAAACAAGCCTTGAATTCTTTGGTGTCTTCTAAACTTAGCAA
>NW_020719812.1:850-12729 GCF_900518725.1 Notechis scutatus | reverse complement strand
GGAGGTGTCGGGGGCGCAGACGCATATAAAGAGACCGTCGGGAAAGGGTTTCGGCTACTGTGGCGGAAACGGCCGAAGCTAGCCGGAGGGAGGGAGGATTGATTTCTGGGAGCAGCGGCCCCGCCGCAGACATAAAGAACCTGTCGAGACTGAGGAGAAGGCGGGAGGGAGGGAGGCCGAAGGGCTTCGGCTCCCCTGGCGGAAATGGCCGAGGCTGGCCTGGAGGGGAGGGGTGGGGTCTGGCCCGGGCTGCGCCTGGGAAAGCCGGCTGGGGAAGGTGGGTGGCCCGCAGCAGGTTGGGCCGGCATCTAGCCCAGAGGTCCGGTAGAAGGGGGAGGGTTTGGAGGATCGCAGGGATTCCCCGGGGAGTGAGGGACCCCCTCTCTGAGTGACTCGGGAGGGGCAAAACCAAAGGGAGAGGTCCGGGTTCAAAGGAAGGGGGCCTTGGTGATCTCCGGGTTGGGTGGGGTTTCTTGCAGACGTTTCATTACCCAACTAGGTAACATCATCAGTGCTAGGAGGGAGGGGGTAAGCAGAGAGGAGGAGGAGTGTGAGATCCTTGTTGCTCTCTGGGCTGGGAGGGTTTCCTTGCAGACGTTTCATTACCCAACTAGGAGACATCATCAGTGCTAGGAGGGAGGGGGTGTTTGTGTGAAGGGGAGGACTACAATGACTATGGGGTCCCTGGTGCTTTCTGAACTTGGTGGTTTTCTTGCAGACATTTCAGGACCCATCTAGGTAACACCATCAGTTCTTACTAGGACTCCCTACTAGCTCTGATGATGTTACCTAGTTGGGTCATGAAAGTGGTTCCTTCCCCAAACCCCAAAAACTTTAACCTTAGACTGTCTACTATTGACCTCACCCCTTTCCTAAGAGGTCTGTAGGGGGTGTGCATAAGCGCACCAACGTGCCTACCGTCCCTGTCCTATTGTTTCTTTTATTTTTCTTATATGTATCCATGTATTCATAACTATGTCTTTACTTATACCTATTATCTTGTAAGCAATTGACAAACCAAATAAATAAATAAAAATAAATAATAAAATAAATAAAATAAATGTCTGCAAGAAAACCAAGCTCAGAGAGCACCAAGGACCCCACAGTCATCATCTCCTCCTCCTCCTCCTCCACTAGCAATGAAGTTGTTACCTAGTTGGGTAAGAAACGCTTGCAACGAAACCCTCCCAGCCCAGAGAGCACCAAAGAGCTCAAGCTCCTCCCCTCTGCAAACCCCGCTCCCTTCTGGCACTGATGCAGTTATCTAGTTGGGTCACGAAACGTCTGCAAGTAAACCACCAAGCTCAGAGAGCACCAAGGAACGCAAGTCCATTCCTCCTCCTCCTCCTTCTCTCCACAAACCCACCTCCCTTCTGGCACTGATGATGTTACCTAGTTGGGTCATGAAACGTCTGCAAGAAAACAACCAAGTTTAGGGAGCACCAAGGACCCAGCAAAGAAGCCTCGTGTTCCCTGCCCCACAATACCCTGGATTTTCCCAGAATTCTGCCTTGTAAGTGAAGCCGTGTGGGTCTCTCTGTGTGTGTTTGTGAGTGTGTTTCTGTGATGGGGTAGTGTTGGAAAACCGGAGGGGCGCAATTGAGAAGAACAGCCATCTCTGGAGAACATCCATCTCTGAGGTGGCTAAAAAGTTTGTCATTGTACCCGTGTTGTACTCTGACAATAAAGGAAATTAAATTAAGTCAGCACCGACCTGATGGGGCAGACTCCAAGGAATGCAAAGTTCACCTATTGACAGGGGTCCCCAAAATTGGCAACTTTAAGACTTGTGGACTTCTGGGAGTTGAAGTCCACAAGTCTTAAAAGTTGCCAGGTTTGGAGACCTCTGACCAATGAGCTTCTCCTCTTAAATCTTCTGATTCTCCTTTCTCGACCTGAGATATCGAGCACACCTGCCAGGTGTGTTTTGATCATGGGCTTCCGGGTTGGCACACTTTTCTAACGGTGCCGCTTTTGACCTCTCATCAGATTTGAGGTTGTAAACTCCACAACCCCCACCCAACCAGGAATTGTAATAGCCCCATCTCCCGGAAATGTTTTGTTTTGGAGACCCCAAAATAAAATGGACCAGGAACATGCAGATTTACGAAAGTGGGGCTAGATGGGTGACTTTGGGCCAGCCTCTCAGCCCAACCTACCTCACAAGGTGGTCGTGGGGAAAATAGGGGTGTTGGACATGTTCCCTTTCTTGATTGGGATAAAGATGGATGGATGATAGGATAGATATATATGTGATAGATATCAAATGGATGGATGGATTAGATCAATTGATGCGGTAGATGATAAGTAAGATATATGATAGATAGATTGATAGATTGATAGATGGATGATAGATTGATGGATGATAGATTGTTGGATGTAGATGGATATGATAGGGAGGTGGATGATGATAGATCGATTGACGGTAGATGATCGGTAGATATAGATTAGATAAATTGATGGATGGGCGGACAGATTGATAGATGGATGATAGATCGATTGATGGATGATTGATGGATGGATGATATTGATTGATGATTGATCGGTGATAGATTAGATAGATAGATAGATAGATAGATAGATAGATAGATAGATAGATAGATAGAAAGGGGTGTGTGTGTGTATGTATCAAAAGTTTATAGTCCTCAGGTTTTCCCCTCCCTCCCCCAATACCGGGCAGCTGAGTGTGAGAGTGGCGTTTGTGCATTCCTATCACAGAGTGAGAGCTACTTCCTGCTCCCCAAGCTACCTGCAGCGAGCCCATGGATAGCAAAGGGGAAGGCCAGGGGGGAGGAATAATGGCATTGTTAGCAAGAAGAGAAAAGGTGATTTGCTTGTTCTCTTTTGAACCCGGCTCCCCAGGAGACCTTCTGAGAAGAAAAAGCCCTGGAAGAGAGGAATCGACTAATAAAGAAATCCCGGAGCTGCTCAGCCTCACTGGATCCCTTTTACAAGCCTTTTACAAGCAGGACTGGCCTCTTTGAACATCTGGCCGCATAAAAAGAAAAACTCGGCAAGCACTTCAAGGGGGGAAAAAAAGCAATCGCCTTGTTTTTAAGCCGTTTCCAATCCACGTAAAAGTATAATTAGAGTGAAAAGGAGATTCCTCCCACCCAAAATGATGACCCAAGGTTAAAGGACAAAGTTGGGATTGGAAAAGCTATTCCGAATCCCTATAGATCCAATAAAAGCAGGATATATAAATAAATATAATGGGCAATGACTAGAGGAATGAAAATCCACCGGGGGGACTCCCTTTTTACTTTTAAAAATAAATAAATACATAGGTTTAAAATTTTTAAAATTCATGTAAGGCCATAAGGCCGTAAGGCTAAAATGGACATAGATGTCGTGTGTATCAGTCCCTGGTTATCCATCTCCCATTAAAAATGATTGCTGCTTCCAAATCTGAGATATATGTCATCATTTTAATATCCTCATTTTGGGGGGGGGAGGGGGGGTTAAACGTAGGAAGAAATACATTCCACTGTTTTTAATTTACTTTATTCATTGAATACACATCTAACAGTAACTGAGACATAAGCTGTGTGGGGAAGAGATTGTGAAGTTTGCTTCTGTATTTCCTCTGATAGGAAATATCATGTGTGTGTGTGTATGTGTACACACACACACGTACACACACACACACACTAGCTCGATACCCGTGTTTCGCTACAAAACTATGTGATTAGGCTTTAGTTTTTTGGGAGGAAAATAAGGAGGAAAAAATTCTGCCTCTGCCTACCAGCATCCATCAGTATTCATCTGGCTAGCATCCTGTCAGTGTGTGAGAGTTGAGGGCTGTTTGGAAACTAAAAGATTATTTGCTGTGTGAGCAAGGAGACAGCAAGGAGCCTGGGCATGGCTTAGCTCAACTGTTCTGTACTAAAGCTGCTTGGTGCTGCTGTGAAACTGAAACTCCTCTGCTTGTGTTTTGCCTTTGGAAGAGATTTCTTTCCAGGTGGGGAGGGGGAGTAGAACTCCTTAGCATCGGAGCGTGTTAATAATAATAATAATATAGGAAATTCTAATGCTCTGATGGTCATTTCAAAAAAGCCAAGAGGAACATACGTGCCCAATTTCAAGTTTGTAGGCTTTACGGTTCTGGAGATTTTGTGATGATGCTTGAGTGATATTTTGTTTTTATATAGAGAGAGATTTGGAAATGTTGGTTTTTTTCATGACTGGGAATCAGTGCGCCTGCGACTGAAGTGGTTTTTACTGTTTCTTTACAAATGAGTGATTCATTTTCCTAAGCATTTTTTCAAAGTCATAGTCCGTTCAAAAATTATGTGGCTCTGAAGTTACACAGGGCTTTTATAAACCCTTGAAATTTGTTCTGAGCGATGGAGAACTTTAACAAGAAAGTTGCACTTTATAACTAATCCGTATGGCGTTAATATGGATTCAGCGATCCGGACAGCTGAATTGTCCCAACTTTCGAAGCACAAAGCTGCCAATCGTGTTATATTTACATTATAAACTAGGGCAATCTTAAGTGCCTTGGAATTAAATGAGAGAGGAGAGACTTTTGGCTTCATGCAAGGAAAGCAGCAGAAGCAGCAGAAGTCTTTCTTTCTCTCCCCCAAACCACCAGAAATGAGTCTTTGCCGGCGCAGCCTCTTGGAGCAGGAGGCCTTGTAGAGTCCCAGACTCATTTCTGGCGGAGTTTGGGGGAGAGAAAGACTTTGGCAGCTTTCCTTCCTTGCAGCCAAAAGCAGAAGCAGAAAGAAGCAGCCCGGTGGCCAGGCCAGGCGCGTGGAGCCAGTGGGGCAAGTTCCCTCCCTCCGCCCTTTCCCCTCTCCCCTCCCTACCTCCTGTTGTTCGCAATGCAAGCAATGCAAGCCTTGTGTTCCCGCACAGCCTGGATTAATTGCTTTGGGGGAGACATTTCTCTGCAGAGCACCAAAATTGGCAACCACTGGTCTAGAAGACCTCCAAGGAAGACCTTCCAACTTTGTTGTTCTGGATGGACCGTTGAGTCTTTCTCTGTGTTCAGTTTTCTGTTTCTTTCCCAACTTGAGTTCGCATCCAACCCTCATGGATCAAACTCCTTTTTCTTGATCTGCCTTACCAAGTGGTTGAAAACAGATCTGTCTCTTTTTGTACTCCCTAAGAGGCTGGGGAATGTAGAATTATAACAACCAACATTAACTGTTTTAACACAGGACTCCAGAATCCTCGTCACCGTGAACACCTGCAAGCCTGCAAACTAATTGGAATTCTTCAGAGCTCTGCATAATGGATTGCCTTCTGTTCTTCTCTGCTGCAGACACAATTAAACACCCAGACGTGAAATATGATGTCCTTGTGATTCTGGAGACACAATCAACCCTGTCCTCCTTTATTGCCGTTAGCACGGAGATCACCAAAAAGGACCAGAGAATGCCAATCCTCCAGCAATTCCCAGCAGAGTTGATAATTTATAACAAGGGAGAGTTGCTACTTATTGCAGCTAAGATGTTCAGAAATTGTTGGAAGTAAGGTGGAAAGCATAAGCATCTTTGTATGGCTGAATTCTGGGCCCTTCCTTGAACCTTCTAAGTCCAAATTCTGCATATAAGAAATTAATTCTCACCTAAAGTATTAAGCCTATTATAAATATATATATTTGCTTCAAAGCAACTGGATTGCACTTGAGGTTTGTTTCCATTTTTCTTCAAAAAGCACCCTGAGTATTAAGTTACAAGCTAAAGATTCACAATAATAAAAAAAAAAATCAAAGTACAGCAGTAACTCCCCAAATTAAACCTTATCTGCTGAGTTTAGACTTATTTGCGGTAGGCCGTTTTGATTGCAAAACTCTTCACATTCGGGATATTCTGAAGATCTCTGTCCAAATATTTAGAGTGATCAGGGTTTATTTTTATTTTCTTATCCTGTGTTCTTTCATTTCAGTTATGGCATGTATTGCAACTTTAAAACCAGAGCATAACGGGGAGGAAGGAACATTGCCCGATTAACACACACTAAACTGAGCAGATAAACACCTAACTGCCTGTTTTTGTTCCCTGATGAAAATTCTCCATCACAGAAATGAGGACAAAGCAACAATAAAAGATAAAATGAGCCCATTATTTTCAAGCTACAGTACAAAAAAGTAGTTTCCAAAGCCTTTCTCTTGTATATGTTTTTTTTCTCTTTTAATAAGTAAATAAGTACTTTTCATAAGTAACGCTTGTTGCTGATGATAGATTTTTAGTATCACGTGAAAGTGGTGATATTTTGGAAGTTGGTCATTCTAAAAAAGAAGACTAAGGCAATTGTTGGGGACAACATCCTTAAAATAAAGACAGAGCTTCCATCATGGCTGCTGTTCTGATTTTTAACCACACCTTATGGCCATCCCTGACATAAAAGGTAAATAAAACAAGATTTAATATGATTTTTATTCACACTTACAGTAAGTAAAAAATGAATCCCTGAAGGACAATATTGCAAGATCCTAACATCACGACGAGGCCTAATGGAGTTTTAGTTTTTTCATCCAAAGAGTTCGTTTAAGTGTGGGCAATTGCATTGCATCCGATCATTTGGATGCAATGGACCAAGGGTCTTCAAACTTGGAAACTTTTAAGACTTGTGGACTTCAAACTCCCAGAATTCCTGAGCTAACATGATTGGAGAAGGAATTCTGGGAGTTGAAATCCACAAGTCTTAAAGCTGTCAAGTTTGAACACCCCTGCACTGTAGAATCTGAGGTAGAGGCCTCCAACCTTGGCTACTTTAAGACTTGTGGACTTTAATTCCCAGAATTCTCCAGCGAGCATAGCTTACTCGCTTGTAACCCCTTCCTCTGCAATCTCTCCACTTTAGGAGATTAAGAGAGGGGGAAAAAGCAGGCACAGCTGGCTGAGCAATTCTGGGAGTTGAAGTTCCACAAGACTCAAAGGGGCCGAGGTTGGAGACCCCGCTGGTCTGAGGCGTTTCAGCAAGCATCCAAAGATGGATGGGTAACCGTTACCCAGGCATAGGTTAAAAGAAAAAAGGAAAAAAAAGAGATTTAGTTGTCTTCATGAGTGATCTCTGTGGATTCCCAAACATCTTCATCCCCAGCTGGAGATGAGAAGACATCCTCTTCGCTTTGACCTACTTCGCGCGGTTGCATTTTGTTCGGGTTCAAGTCGAGAGGGCGGGTTAATTGGCAAGGCTGGCCTGCCGCCGACTTCTGCGTGCGCTCGGGGGTCGTCTCGCTGTCCGACGGAGCATCCGAAGGGCTTCCCAGACGGAATCCCAGGCCGTCGTTCTGCAGGATGTAGCGGATGCACTGAAGGATCACGTTCCTTTCGTGCCGTATGTCCTTGGCTAGAAGCTGCAGGGAAGGAAGGAAAAGCAGAAGGTGCATATTAAAGTCTCCGAGAAGCTCGATTGAAACAAGAGTGTAGAAACCATCGTGTCCCAAAGGTGGTTTTTTTTTTTTTCAGGAGGCAACTGGACTTTCTTGTTTTTTCTTTGCTTCCTGAAAAAAAAAAAAACCACCTTTGGGACAACCATGACCTGGAGGACTGAGAATCTCTACAGACTTTTAGCTATACAATTTGGGATGAACCCCCTTGGAATGGGGTGGGAGTAGGAATGGATTTTCAGGGAGAAAAACTGCAGATTACAGGAACCATTTGCACTACTCAGGTGACCCTGAGGACACAGATAAACCTCCAAATGGCCCCAACGACCTTCTAAAAGGATGCAAATGGCCAGCTGTCTGCAAGGAGTATCAATCCTTCCATTCTCCACCGTCCAGGCAGAGCTGAAGAAGCTTCTTGGATGAGAAGTGAAATGTCTTCAAAAGAAAAAAACGAAGAAAGTCCAGTTGCCTCCTGAAAGAAAAAGCACCTTTGGGTCAACCATGACCTGGAGGACTGAGAATCTGTACAGAGTTTTAGCCATAGAATTTGGGCTGAACAACCTTTGGATGGGGTGGGAATAAGGAATGAATTTCCGGAGGAAAAGATTGCAGACTAGAGGAACCATTGGCACCACTCAGGGGACCCTGAGGACACGGAGAAACCTCCAAGTGGCCTCAACGACCCTCTAAAAGGATGCAAATGGCCGGAGGTCTGCAAGGAATATAAAACCTTCCCTTCCCCACCATCCAGTCAGAGCTGAAGAAGCTTCTCAGATGAGAAGCGGAACCTCTTCAAAAGAAACCACTGAGCCCAAATTTCCCATCGCTAATTGAAACAGTTGAGTTTTCCCCCACATTTTACGACCGTTTTTGCCAGAGTGCTTAAGCGAATCACTGCCGCTGTTAAAGTCAGTAGCGTAGTTGTTTGAGTGGATTTGGCTTCCCCGTTGACTCTGCTTGTTGAAAGGTCGCAAAAGGAAAACACGTGACCAACACCAACACCCCCGGGGACACACCAACCGTCATAAATATGAGTCAGTTGCCAAGTGCCTGAATTTTGGTCACATGAACAAAGGTCGCAATTCCGAAAAATGGTCCAGTCATCTTTTCTCGGTGTCATTGTAACTTGGAACGGTCACTGAATGAACCATTGTTAAGCTGAGAACTACCTGTAATTCTATGACATTACTATCCCATAATTTTTCAATTACTCGCAACATTCTGTACGCCATTCTGGTTTTTGTGCGTGTGATATTGACGATTATTCAGAGTTTTGCAGCGTTAATTCAGCACCAGAAAAATAAACACAGATGGCTGATGCTTCATTTAACTTCTTTATAAACACGTAAAGTGAATTTTACAATACCAGTTGTAGATTTCTCCAACATGGAGCAAACTCAAACAGAAGCAGACATGTTACAGGTTCAGAGCAAAACAGCAACTCAACTTTTCATCAAGCAAGCAAGACACACAGCAGAGGAGAGAAGCAGTTTCATTTCCAATAGACAGACTCAGAGCTCAACATAGCGGCCGAGTTGCAGAGCTTAATATAGAGCTGTGGTGGTGAACCTGTGGCATGCAGAGCCATTACTGCCGGCACATGAGTACCCTCCCAGAAAAGGTCTATTGCGCAGGCACAGGCGCCGCCCACCCGGCAGCTGATTGTTGGGTATTTGGCACGCATGCATGGGGGCGCGGCGGCACGCAGGAGACACTCGTGCATGCGCAGAAGTGCGCAGCGCGTGCGGGGAGGTGTGTGCATGCACAGAAGCGTGCAGTGCGGGTTGCGTGAGTTGCGCATGCATGCGCAGGAGACATGGGCCCCCGTGTGCATTGCCTTCTGGGTGATTGCACACAAGCACAAGCAGGCAAGCGCGCGCACAATTATCGGCACGGGAGCCCCAAAAGGTTAGCCACTACTGATATAGAGCCACGCCTAGCCTTCTTCTAGTGTCAGTTTCCAAACAGTCCTCATTGGCTGACTTAGTTGCTATGCCGATTCAACGGCTGCCCTTGTTACCAAGGTCCATTCCAGTTCATGAATATATATACTCTTGACAACGATGCCGGATAGTTTTTTTTTTCCCCCCATGAATTTTAGCAGCTTGCTGTTCTTTGCCGTTTATTGTTCCTGCTCTGCGTGTAATCAGCCTTGAGTTGAGGTCAGTGGATGGAAAGGCCCACGGTTTGTAAATCGAGGCACAGCCCGGAACCTTCTGAGGCGTTTCTAAACAGGCAGGGTTGGAGGCAAGCTGGTCACCTGCCTTCCAGCCATAAAAAAGGTACGGAATGTCAACAGGAGATTTCGAGTTTATCAGGTTTCCACCACTACAGCTCAACTCATGCATCATGCTCAAAAGCAGCTTGCTTGAATAAACACAACGTGCTCAGCCCAAACCAAACAATCTGCATTAATAGGCTGGATAAACCCAACCTGTTTTTGCAGTGTATAGTTTGAGGAAAAGATTTGGGAGTGAAGACGGCGTAAATCAACATTTCCGTAAAAGAGACCTTTTTATGCGCCCTTTTTACTTCTGATATATTGGAATAAGGCTAAGGTAAATCCTGTGCTTTTCAGGAGGTCTATTCTAAGTCCTGAATTCCATCAATCAGAATAGAGCTGTAAGGGACCATGGAGGTCTTTTAGTCCAGCCCCCTGGCTCAAGCAGGAGACCCTAGACCAGTGGTGGCTAACCTTTTTGGGCTCCTGTGCCAAAAATTGTGCACGCGCTTGCACAGCACCCAGAAGGCAATGCGTGCCCCCCTGCCCGCCCGCTATGCGTGCACGTACAATCCCCCACTCACCCACCCCTTACCTGCACTGCGCCTCATTAGCCGATTTGAGGCCTTTTTCGGCCTCCCAAAGGCTTGAGGAAGGCTTCTGCAGGCTGAAAATTAGGCCCGTTTCGTCACTTCCAGTATTTCCGGAAAAACAGGAAGTGACGAAACGGGCCTAGTTTTTGGCCTGCAGAAGCCTTCCTAAAGCCTCTGGGAGGCTGAAAAAGGCCTCAAACCGGCCGAAAATCAGCTGTGAGGCGTGCACATGCGCAATGAGGTAAGTTTGCCTAAAGCTCGCGTGCCGGCACAAATGGCTCTGCGTGCCACCTGTGGCACCCGTGCCACGGGTTCGCCATCACAGCCCTAGACCATTTCAGACAACTGACTGCCCACAGTCTCTTCTTAAACACCTCCAGTGTTGGAGCATCCACAACTTCTGGAGGGAAGCTGTTCCACTGGTTAATTGTTCTCACTGTTAGGAAGTTTCTTCTTAATTCCAGGTTGTTTCTCTCCTGGATTCGTTTCCACCCATTGTTTCTTCTCTTGCCTTCTGGTATTTTGGAGAATAGCTTGACTCCCTCTTCTTTGGGGCAGCCCCTCAAATACTGGAATATTGTTATCATGTCACCCCTATTCCTTCTTTTCATTAAACTAGACCTACCCAATTCCTGCAACCGTTCGTCGTATGTTTTAGCCTCCAGCCCCTTAATTACCTTTGTCGCTCTTCTCTGCCCTCTTTCTAGAGTCTCAACATCTTTTTTTATATCATGGTAATCATCTTACTTAGTCTTCTTTGCATTTTTTTTCCAAGGTCTCAACATCTTTTTCGTAATGCGGTGACCAAAACTGGATGCGGTGATTTTTTTAAAAGTTACTAAGAGGGATAGCCATTGCAGCAAGATGAGCAGCAAACAAATTTAATAATCAATAAATAATATTTCAGCCAATCTCCGGGCTAGCTGGATTCTTAAAAGTGCCTTGAAATGATGTAAATCATTACAATCAAACGACCCCAGCAATCGTCATAAATATGGGTCGGTTGTCAAGCATCTGAATTTTGACCGTGGGGAAGCGGCAACAAATAGAAATTTCCTGACAGTTACAACAATTAACCAGCGAAGCAACTTGCCTCCAGAAGTTATAAATGCTCCAACACTGAAGGTTTTAAAGAAGAGATTGGATAACCATTTGTCTGAAATGGTGTAGGTCTTCCTGCCTAAGGATGGGGTTGGACTAGAAGACCTCCAAGGTCCCTTCCAACTCTGATATTCTTTTCTATTCTATTCTAGCCTACCTTACCCTACCCTACCCTACTCTTATTCTATTCTATTTTGCATTCTATCCTATTCCATATTTTCTATTCTACTCTACTCTACTCTACTCTACTCTACTCTACTCTACTCTACTTCTATTCCATATATTCTCTATTCTATTCTGTATATTCTATTCTGTATGTTTTATTCTGTTCTATTCTACTCTATTCTACTCTACTCTATTCTTTATTCCATTCCTTATTCTATTCTACATTCCAGCTTCTATTCTATTCCTATTCTATTATATTCTATTCATTCTTATTCTATTTTATTCTATTCTGCATTCCATCCTATCCTATTCCATATTCTCTACTCTACTCTACTCTACTCTACTCTAATTCTATTCTATTCATATTCTATTCTGCATTCTATCCTATCCTATCCTATTCCATATTTTCTACTCTACTCTACTCTACTCTACTCTACTCTACTCTACTCTACTC
>NW_020719808.1:0-12742 GCF_900518725.1 Notechis scutatus | reverse complement strand
GTGTGGGACATACCAAAGCTTGGCTGTCCTACGGGGGGGACTCCGTCTGGTTCTGTGATCCCTGTGGTTCCTCGAGGACTCGCTGGAGGACTCGTCTACCAACTGAAGCCTCCGCCGAGGCAAATATGTCGATCTTATAGTGTCTAATGAAGGGAGATGGGAAGGCCCAAGTGGCCGTCCGACCAACATCAGCAATTGGAGCCTGGGTGGCCCCAGCTGCAGAGGTAGCAGCACTTCTGGTGGAGTGTGCCGTTATTCCGCTGGGAACCGGCAGGGCCTGGGACAAGTACGCCTGGGAAATAGTAGCTCCAATCCAGCGGCCGATGGTTGACGGGGACACTTTGTGGCCTAATGATGTGGGCTGAAAGGAGAGGAATAGGGATTCGGATCTCCTGGAGGGTTGGGTACGTTTAATGTAAATGTGGAAGGCCCGTCTTACGTCCGGAGTGTACCAGAGCTTCTCCCTTTCCCGCGAGGGATTGGGGCAGAAGTTCGGAAGTGTAAGTTCCTGTGCCCTGTGGAAGGCTGAGTTGACCTCGGGCAAGAAGGTAAGGTCCGGCCGGAGAACTACCCGGTCGGCATGGAAGATGCAAAGGTCCTTCCTCACCGACAAGGCTGCTTTCTCTGATATTCGGCGAGCCGAGGTAATGGCCACCAGGAACGCGACTATGTATGTTAGGAACTGGAGAGAGGATTCCCTGAGAGGCTCAAGGGGTGTTTAATAAGGGCCACCAGGACCTTATTGAGGTCCCAGGTAGGGTATCTGTGAACCGTTGGGGGACAAAGTTAGTGGCTCCCCTGAGGAATGCCCTAATGCGAGGGTGGAGGGAAAGGGACCCCAGATTGTCAACACAATGACGGTTGAAAGGGCTGCGACCCGATGCCTCAGGGAGTTCGGAGAAGACCTTTCCTCAGACCCTCTTGGAGGAATGTCAACACTTGAGCAATGGAGGGTGAAAGCGGGTTGACCTGGAAACCCTGGCACCACTTGCAAGAACTATTCCAAGTGGCATTGTATATCCGGGTTGTGGAGGGCCGCCTGGCGGCTAGAATAGTATCGATAACGTGGTCAGAAACTGCTCCTTTCTTAGACGCTCCCGCTCAACCTCCAAACTGCTAACAGGAGCCACTGAGGATCCGGGTGCTGGAGGGGACCCTGAGAAAGGGATATCCTGATTGGAGGGATTTTCCAGGGAGGGGCCACCGATAGGTTGCGGAGGTCCGCGAACCATGGGCGCCTGGGCCAGTAGGGTGCCACCAGAATCAGTTCTGCTTTCTCGGAGATGAGCTACTGGATAACTCTGGGGACCAGGGCTAAGGGAGGGAATGCATATAGAAACCCTGAGGGCCAGGGGCAACAGAGGGCGTTGAAGTTCTCAGCCCCGTGGGAGAGGGACCTCGAGAAAGAACCTGAGGAGTTGTGTGTTGAGGGGGGATGCGAAGAGGCCCACTAACGGGAGACCGAAAGGCTTGGTCGCTTCCCTGACCAGTGATGGGTGGAGGCGCCATTTGGCCTGGTCCACCATGGTCCTGCTCGACCAGTCAGCTAGGGTGTTTAAGACCCCTGAGATGTGCTCGACTTTGAGAGAGAGGAGATTGCGCTCCGCCCAACGGAAGAGGCGCTCGGCCTCTCTCATCAACGGATGGACTGGGTGCCCCCTTGTCAGTTGACAAGGGCCTTGGCGGTGATGATGGCCATGAGTATGAGGACATGCCGCCCGCGTTCCTGAGGGAGGAGTTGCGCAGGGCCAGGTGGATGGCGTGGCGTTCCAACCAGTTTATACTGCATGCCCGTCCTACCTGAGACCATCTGCCCTGTTGCGAGAGCGAGTGGATGTGAGCGCCCCCTCTGGACAGGCTGGCATCTGTGGTGAGGGTGAGGTGCTGGGGCTCCTTGAAGCCATGTCCCTTGTAGATGGCGGGACTGGTCCACCAGAGGAGAGACTTGAGGACCTTTGGAGGCACCTTGACCGTGGTCTTTGAATTACTCTTGCCGGACCGTTGGAACGGGAGCAGGAACCACTGTAGGGACCTAGTGTGTAACCGGGCCCAGGGAACAAAGGAAATACATGAGACCATTTTACCTAGTATCTTAGACAATTCCAAAAGTGTCACCCTTCCTGAACGTCTGATGTGTATGACGGTTTCCTGAATGTTAAGGAATGTTTCCGAGGAAGGGAAACCTTTCCTCGAACTGAGTCAATGACGGACCCCAAGTGGGTGATCCGTGTAGATGGAACAGTCGGCTCTTTTGCCAGTTTACCAGGAACCCATGGTCTTGGAGGGCAGAGAGGGTAGCTCTGACATCCTTCTCTGCTTGGAGTCTGGAGTGGAAAAGGATGAGAATGTCATCCAGGTAACGATGGAGACGAACCGGGAGGTTCCCGAGGTGGACCGCCAGAGCCGCGAGGACCCTAGTGAAGGTCCTCGGGGCAGAGGCCAACCCAAGGGGAGAGCCACATATTGTAAGAGGCAGTGGTTGTAGCAGAATCTGAGGAATTTGGAATGGGAGGGCCGGATTGGGATGTGAAGATACGCCTCTGAAAGATCTATAGAGGCTAGCCGGTCCCCCTGCCTGATGCCCCGTAGAATGGACTGTAGGGTGCATCTTGAACCTGCGGTAGATCAGGTAACGGTTCAGGCGTTTCAGGTCTAGAATAGCCCTCCATCCCCCTGAGGATTGGGGATCACGAAGAGGTGGGGGTAAAACCACTTCCCCCGCTGGGATGTTGGGACGGGTTGAATGGCCTGTACGTTGAGGAGATGCTGAATGGCTGAATCCATTAAGTTGCGTTTGGTGGGATCCCTCGAAGGGGGGGATGCCATAAGGAAGTCAGGGGGGGGACGCGCTGGAATTCAAGCGCGAGACCAAGTCTGATGGTGTCACGGGCCCAGGTATCAGAAGTGGAGGGGTCCCATAGGTCAGCGAAATGCCTGAGGCGTCCGCCGATGGGAAGGGAGGAACAGGGCCTATCTGGTGCACTGGAAGGCTTCCCTCCGGGACCCCTGAAGGGCCGTCTGTAGCTGCCGCCCCTCCTGTTCCTGTCATCTGGATCGGCTTGATCCAGGGGCTGAAGTGGCCGGAAGGAGGGGGGTCTCAGATACCTGGGCTGGAAAGGGGACTGGTAGGAGGGTCGGGAGGAACCTCTCCAAAAGGCTTGAGGGGTTCTTGACTCTGACCTCCGAAAAAAATGAGGGGAAGAAATTTTTCTTGTTTCGGGTTTTGGATAGCAATGGCCCAAGGGCGGAGCCAAATAGTCTGTCCCCCTTAATGGGGACAGTGGCCAGCTTAATGTTGTGTTTTATGTCCGCCTGCCCGTGCTTGAGCTGGAGCAGGCGGCGAGCTGTAACGTGAGAGGTTATTGCTCGGGCGGGGAACTTAACCGCATGGTAGGTGGCGTCGGCCGAGAATTCTGCTGCGGCCGTTAACTTGCGATGTGCTGATGTGCCCTAGTGTTAGAGGGGGGAACATGCTGTTTCAGTTGGCAGAGCCACCGGATCGAGGGCCTGGTGAAAAAGGAAGCGGCCGTGGCCAATCTGATAGCCCAGGTGTCAGCCTGATGAGCCCTACTCAACGGCAGTTCGGACGTCCTCGGGTTTTAGAGCCTCCAAGGGGTCACTGGGGGAGGACGAGGATACTAAGCCAACGATGGGTTCGACTACCTCGGGGGTGTTAAGCAAGTTGCAGAAGCTCGAATCGAGGTTAAGAACCTCTTGTCCTGACTGGGTGGGGCAGGGGGAGCTCTTATAGAGTCCACTGGTCTGAGACTAGGTCGTGAAATATGGGTGGGACCGGAATAACTTCCGCCTCCACCACGGGTTGCCTAAAAACGGCATCCTCTTGTCCCTCTGCCGGAGGGGGGAGAGTGAGGAGGACTGAACAGATAGGCCAGAAATGCTCTTGGCCTTAAATATCCGGGATTTAAACATGGCTTGAACAAACCCACAAGGTGGGTTGATCGGGAGTGAGGCCCTCGTCCTCGGACATGTCCCCTTCCATCGGGTCTATCCATACCCCTTGGTGTATGGACCCCCATTCAAGATCTTCCTCCTTCCCGAACCGAACCAAGTCCTCTATAGCCTTCTCCATTTCCCCTTCTGGGAGGGGGCTGTCCCCCTATAAAGGTACCTGACCATGAGTGGGGTCCAATCTAGGTAAGGACCTGACTGATCGCGAGTCGTGTTCGGGCGCCATCGAGTGGGGACTGGACCTGGACATCTGTTAAAGGCCCTCTGCTATCCCCTGGCGGATAGCCTGTTCCATCCATGCTTGCATGTGCGCAGGAATCTCGACATAGGCGGCCTCCTCCTGGCGCAGGCCAGCGGCCGTGGGCGTGAAAGTGGCTTCGAGCATTCGTCTGGTCATTGGTTCGGGCACCTGGAGTCCCTGTAAGCTGCGCCTGGAGAGGGAAGAGGAATCTGGAGGAGGGGGGGTGTGCCTGGAGGTAGAAGGAAGGGGGCTGGGGGCACTGGTTGTGCCTCTCTAGATCACCTGTCAAATTCTTTCTCCAGTGCCCTATGGCGCCTTAGGGTGTCTCTCTGAGAAGCCTTGGAAGTTTCCTTAGAGGCTTCCTTAGCCTGTCTGCGCAGGTGGTAGGACTGAGATCTGGCCTTCAACGAAGGGCCTCTAGTGGAATTGTCATCTGCCATTATAGAAGAAAGGACTATAGCTCCAATTTAAGGCGGTTGGCTCGCCAAGGGTTCGGCCTACAACAAAGGCCGGGTGTCCTTTCAGCTGGCCCGCACCCCCTTTTGGAATTTAGATATGTAAGTTCTACAATATTATTATTGTTATAATTATTAATATAAATATATATACCTGCTTATAAGCACTGTATATGTAATCCAATCAGTGTTGGTAATGCGTTATTGCCATGTACCAATAGATATATATGTATATCTCTATATAATATTTCATTATTATTATTATTATTATTATTATTATTATTATTATTATTATTATTATTATTATTATTATTTTTCATATACAAGAAATGAGCAGGGATCTGTTCAGTGCTCCCAGGAGGGAGCGACCTCAGATATAATGCTAAAAATCTCCAATTGGCCAAATAAACGCCTGAGGCTGGAGTGAGGCCTCTGGCAGCTGGAGCTCCCAGGCACAAACCGGGAGGGATAGGCTGCGATTTTCTGCTCTGAGCATGCTGCGGAAAGCCAACAAGATAGCCAATTAAATTGAATCTGCAGTAGCTCTCATAGGCTGGCAGGCCTACAACAGGAGCTAGCCCCTTCGCAGCCCAACGAGGCCTATTAGAATGACGCCCGTTATACACGCGGCGGCGCCCAAAATGGCGGCCGCCACCTACTCTTTAATCCCGGGCCGCTCAGAGCGCTACATAAGCCTCTCCGGCACACCTAGGAGCCGAGCGAGGCAGCCAAGTAATTTTCGCCCCTTGCTGGGGCGATCGGCGTTTTGGTGGGGGGGAACACCAGCTGCGCTTATCAGCGCGATCGATAGAGACGCTATGAGAGCGGCGCGAAACAGGCGGCAGGCAAGGAGCCGAATTGCAAGGGGGGGGGAGGATTGGCGCCGGAGCGCGAAAAACCGCCCGCTCTCTATCCCCCCTGGGGGCGAAGAAACGCGCTCCCCTCTACAGCCACCCCAATTGCGCAGAGGCTAAGGGAGAACCAGGAAATAAAGGGCAAACCTGAATAATAAGGAATCTGCTTGAATCGGCCAAAGAGTGGGAGATACACAGCCTAATCTGACGAAGGCTGAGCGTAAACTGGGGATTGCAAGGCAGCCACGTGGTGAAGGGCGGAGCAATCCTCAGTAATTAAGCTCAGCCTACAACGACGCAGACTGAAGCACCTCCCACACACTGGATGATCCGAACGGCTTCCAGGAGAATAGCATAATCATTATAGAAATTCTTCACAATTTTATTTTTGTGTTTCATCATTTAAGTTTTAATGAAATTTCCACCTACTGTATATATAGGAAACTGAGATTTATATTGATAATGCAACTTTGGATTTGCTGATGCAGAAAGCCTTCAGGAGATTTTTCTGATAAATGGTAACACTCACACAGTTCTATTTTTAGTCTTATAAAAGTCAGACACAGGTTGATCTATTCTAATGTATTCCCAAATAATAACAAACATTCAAGAAAAGTGAGGGTGAAGGTTTGTTCTCCGAGCTTGTAGGTTGTTTTTCCAAACGTTTCATTACCAGCCTAGGTAACATCTTCAAGAGAACAAACTTTCTCATCCTCATCCCATAACTGAGCTACAGATATTGCCACTATTGCAATTCAAGAAGAATGTCAGATGCAAATCTAATGTAAGCTATTAATTCCAAATCACTAGTCCAAGAACTGTTGAAGCTACATTTCAAATGGATATAGCTAAAATACTGAAAGAATAAATCTCACACCACTCACCACTTACCCTGCCTCTAATCATATCACATTTCTGTGAACAGGCTTCAACAAGACAACCTTCTAATTTGCTATAAATCCCTGTCTAGGATCCAAAAATGACCTTTAATAAAAGAGCAAGCCTTTTCCACATATATTGTGCCTTTTTCATTACATTACTCTGGACTCAACACAGCACTAATTTATAACTTAGGTATTTGCACATCACAAAGTAAATTCCAGAACAAAACTCATATTCCATGAACTTTTGCTAAATTATATGAGAACTATGCTGTGACTGAATGATAACGGAGAAAGGATAAAAGATATGGATCCTCAACCAACAAAACTGTTTCCTTCAGATTTGCAGAATTTCATGCACATAGTTCTGAACTTTCTATAGAATAAAACACAGGACCTATAGGATATGCACTTTGAAATCAAATATTCATTGACTGTTCAAACCTGTAGGAGAAGCATCAGTTAAAGTGTTCTGACCTAAGCTTCCTTAGAAAGTATAAAACACAATCTTAGTCCCGGCAAAACCTCTTTTATTTCCATGGGTATGAATTACATTCATTCACAGCCTGCAAGGCTTCACAGTCTTTATCGCACTTGGAATGCTGCCAGAAAACTAATTGCCAAACGCAGGGCAAGGGCAAACTTGACACAGAGTCTAACAGCTTGAATTGACCAGACAAACTAATTGCTTCCTGCAAAAGCTCACGTCCTATTCGCTCCTCTTATGTCCTATGGGAGGGGCCAATCATCTCTGAGGTGTGGCCTTACTCCTGAGTCGACCCTGCTTTCTCATTTGTTCTTGTCTTCTGGTAGCCCTACGCATGCGCAGGCTGGGAACTGGTTCCAGACACTCCCCCGCCTCACTGCTGTCTGAGTCTGAAGGCAACTGATGACTGCCAGCCTGCCCTGGCCCCATCCCTGCCTCCAATGCAGAGCCCTTGTCTGGACCCTCCTCAGCCTCCAAGACTGGTCCAGGTTCCTTCCCAACCTCCTCACTACTGTCCAACTCTGTTGCCAGCTCCGTCAGTCGCTGGTGGGCCACAACATAAAATTCCAACTAATATGAAACAGAGCTATGTGGCCAATACAGCAGAAAAGATTGGTGTATGTATGTATACACATTGAAAAAGGAGATGCAAGGATACTTATTGAAAAAGGAGATATATCTATTATGAAATCAATACAGTAATTTCACACAGTCTTTCTTGATTGGGTTGATTCAAAGCTTCTTCTTCAACATCAAGACCACCAATGAAAAATTAGTATAGTGGATTTCTTATCAAGGAGAAAAGAACTAGACATGGAGAAAATATGTTGAATGAATTGAATGGTTTCTAAAAAGGTAGGTAATGAATCAGGTAGCTAATACAATAACAAGGGGATAGGACTCCTGCAGGTGACATAATTTTTGGAGGAAGTAAAAAGGCTTGCATGGAATATATTAAGAAAAGTGAAGAATGCTTGTTGAAGAAGTCAATTAAGGGAAGCTTTTGAAAACAACTAAAGCGACGTACTGAAAAGAAACAATAGAAAATCAATCTGTCAACTGAGAGAAGCCAATTCATGGTAAATGCTTGAAGGATATAGAAAGAAAAGCTGATAAAAGCTTCATATGAAGCTGATTAAGATCAGAAATGTTAAAGAAACTGAAGGCTCCAGTTTAGTGACCTAAGAACCAGCTTTGCCAACTGTATGAAAATAGACAGTCATTATGCAATAAACAATAAATGTCACCTTTGTAGTGAAAAGGATTTCGTATTTATTAAACACATTTATATGGCTGTGCAACTGGCACAAAAGGAGTACCATGGACTAATAAAAATAATTGAACAATCCTGGGACAAATAAAAACAAATATTCCCTTAAAATTTTGATCACTAAGCTCATTTACTAATATAACTCACACACATTGAATATGTGGATGTGAGCAGATGATAGATTAGGAGAAAATATGCTTGTCAAGGTGATGAAAGAGATTAAACAAATCACACAACTATTATGAAAGAAAGACCAAGATGGTAGGTACGTGTTTGTCCAGTTACTAGATGATTCTAATGAAAACATGAACAAATGCTTCCGATCAGTGACAGGAATATTACTACTTTAGATATTGTCCTTGCATAATAAATAAATTTGTGAGGACCATGAATCTAACAAAACGTCTACACTACAAACCTGCTCTGTAAGGGAAATGCAAGGTTTTTTCATGTAACTCTATACCTGAAGACATCTGCATTAACAATTCCAATTTGCTGGAATCAGGGAGAAGTTTCATTCCTGCCATCTAGTCCCATGATGGGAAACCTATGGCACGTGTGCCAGAGGTGGCATGCAGAGCTCTTTCTGGGCACGCAGGCTGTCGTCCCAGCTCACTTCCACCACATGCATGCCTCCAGCCGGCCAGCTGGTGCACATACACCGGAGCGGGGTGCACACATGGGGCTGAGTGTGCATACTCGGGGGGTGGGGCATATGTGTGGGGTCATGTGCGCATGCATGCTATGCGCACGCATTGCATTTTGAGGATATGTGAGTTCTTTGGGCACTTGGTGCCGAAAAGATTAGCCATAACTGATCTAGTCTTTCACAGCCTGTAGGTCCTGTATTAAAGACTTCCAGTAGATCTTCTGTTTGACTTGGGATGATGATATATAATTGGGTATCATCAACATATTAATGCCATTTCAATCCAGTGTGATGCATCTCTCCTAGCAACTTCATAAAGGTGTTAAAGAGGAGCCCTGTGGCACATCACAATGAAATACTCAAAGACTTAATGTCTACTATCCTATCAACAGTGAATAGAACTGCTTGCTGAAGAAGGAGCAGAAACACTCTAAAAAGGAAAGTCAATCCTCAGAGGTGATAAAAAAAGGATACTACTGTGGATAGAAATGAAGAGACTTAACAGAACCAACCACCTTCAACCAATCATCCAGAAAAGTGATCAACAAAGTTTTTATCCCATGCTCAGGTGTGAATCCCAATTGGATGGGATCCAAATAATCTCACTTCATCCAATGTCCTTTGTAACTGCAGCCCTGCCACCATTGTTATTAACTTAAAAAACAAAACAAAACAAAGCAGAATGTTAAAGACAGGATTGCTTAATATAGCTGAGTCAAGTATTGACTTCTTAAAATTCCAATAATCCTTAAGCCATGATTACCAAGTATGTATAATATTAACAATATTGTAATTCAGAGTAAATACAATCTCAGAAATATTGGTAATGACATAAGCTACTGAAAATTAGATAATAGGTAGAAATACTGGTTGAAAAAATATTGGAGAAATTACACCAAACTATTCTTAATTTTGTCTATGAAAGGAAGGAGATTTGAGAGAAATTTTCATCTCAGATAACTGAGATTGGCTATACAACAGATTTTCAATAAATCTAAGTTTTTTACTTTATGGATAGTATTTCATGTCTTTCCATTTAAAGATTAATAGATACCAGGACAGAGGCTGATTAAGCCAAGTCCTAGGTTTAGATTCTTTACATCTAAAACTTGAACTATACAAAACGTAAATAGTACAGATCATGAATTAACAAATGGAATGAATGAAAGAAAACATATATTTTGTGATTGTGAAGCTAAAATAAAACAGCAGGCTATAATAAAACTGAATGGAAATGGCCTGATCTTCAGGAGTGTAATTGTGGAAGACATACATGAACTAAAGCTGTAGATTTAATTCTGAATAACTAAACTATATGTCAGAAGTTATTAATCTATGTCACTTAGGCTGTTCTTGGTGTGTGTAAAAATAGGAATCCACAGGTTGGTTATAGTTACATGTTATGCTTCAGTGAATGGTGATAATGGAAAAAACAGGCCTGAGTATGAGGGACATTTGAAAAGGGAGGGAGGGAGGAAGGAAGGATATATGGGAATTTATTTATAGTAGATAGTCCTCTTTTAGCAATCACAATTGTGATAGGCAATTCAGTCATTAAACAAAATATTTACTAAAATCACTATTATAAAGAAAATGGTAGTCAGAGCAAATGCAAGATTTCAAGAGAAATTTTTAAATGATCCTGGGAAGGCTTTTCACGGAACTCTGATGAAACATTGTGATGAAAAGGCCATCACAACTGAGGCAAGTCTGATATTAAAAACAAGGTTATCCCATACATTCAGAGCCATATATGCTATTTCTAGGATCCAAATTGGGATCCATCCTAGTTATTGAATATCAAACAAAGGGGTATTAAATTTTAGGTCACAAGAAATAACCACATAAAGTCCAATTTATACAGGGTCTACAAATAAAATAGCCTCTGTACTGGCTTGAAAAGCATAACTGTTTCAGGTGTAGTGGATAGCACTTTGCTTTCTTCCAAGTCAAGGGATGTGGCCAAATTCCTTGACAATTATTTATAGGTATTTGCTTCATACTTACCTGAATTAACTTATAAAAACAGTTGGACTTTAAGATGACTAACTCAGCATTTTCACAAAACTGAAACTTGAATTTCATTTTCTTTAGATTATGCGCTATTAAGTCAGTTCTGACTCTTAGAAGTCACATAGTAGACCTTCTCCAGGATGATCTATCCCAAATCTAGCCCTTCAGGTCTTTCAAGTCCACTCATGACTGTCTGTTGTGGCCCCGATTCCCGAGCCTATGCTGTCAGAGGAAGAGGACCTGGAAGATGAGGAGGAGGAACTGGGAATGCCTTCCTCCCCAGGACCTTCCTCCCTGGTAATGCCTCAGGTTCCACCAGACAACCAAGAGGAACAGCCTGAGATTAATCAGGAGGAAGGCATATCGGAGCAGCCCCTGACAGGGAGTAAAGAGGAAGAGTGTTGGCTCGATCCTAAGCAGCGTCGTAGGGAGAAACGTGAGCAGCAACGTAGGAGGCATGGGAGGGTCAGGGAGTGAGCTGAGTCATTGAGCCACACCCACAGGGGATAAAAGGGGGGGTGTTTTCTCCTTAAACTTTGCACGGGACAAAGTTTAACCTTACTTCAGATTTTCTTTGTGGACTGCCTTGTGATTTTCTGTGAGTAAAATTTTATTTGCTATCAGTTCGGACTTGGCAGGCAGGACGTGTTGGAATGCCAAGAATATTATCAGTTCCAAAGAATTAACTCTGTGAAGTCCGAGCCAGCTTGCCTGCCTATGTTTGGGTGAGTTTGTACTCTTTCATCTTTTGGGAAAGAGGAAAGGCGAGACAGAACAACTGTCCATCCACCTTCCTGCCCAGTATCCTGCTCAATTTTTCCAGTTTTCTCAGCATCATAGATTTCTCCAAAGAGCTAGATCTTTGCAAAATGTGTCCAGAAGTTATGAGAGGCTTTGTGCCTTGGCTGGGAATTCTGGACTCAACTGTTCTCCGAACCATCTGTTTGTTTGTTTTAATTATTGATAATATTCTCCTGAATTTTCTATTTGTCCTTTTTTTTTTTTTTCAAAGTCTAACTTTCACTTCCCTAGATTGTCCCAAGAAAAAACATTCCCTACATGATCCTGATCTTTGTAGATGTAGATTTCCTTTCCTCTAATAAGCATGACAAATGGGAAGTAGAAAATTAAATTTCGCAGTAAGGACAAATTAAGAATAGGCATACTTAAACAGTGAATGAATATCCTGCTGCTAATCAGCTGTGAGAGTGGATGATGATGACAGAAATTTTTTTGGCAAGTGCTACAGGTTTTGATTGACGTGCCTCCAAGCAGCAGTCAGTCTCTTTCTGCTGTTCTTAAGTCCACCTCTACTGAACTAGATACTGCTCACAGCATGAATAGAATACTGCTAGTTTTTCATGACTCATGTTATGACTGAAACCAATTAATAGGTGAGAGACAGCTAAGTTTTTGCATTAAAAAAGCTACTCTACTGATTTGATAACTAACAAATTATATATGCATAATTGTGGGCACCATTTCAAAATGGCAAAACAAAATCTAATTTTTTTTTTTCACCATGTAGCGGTGATTTCTAAAGCAAACTCTATGTCCAAAATAAATTTATAAAAATATTTAAAAGGCAAATGCTCAACTGCAGAATATGAATTTATAACTTAAAAAGTAAAGCTTTAGTCTTCTCTGGTTTTCCAAATTTCTTTCCTAGAAAGTGATAAGATTTCACAATTGCAGATCCAGAGCTTTCCAATCTTTTTCCAGAATCAGCCACGATCAAGATAAAAAAATGGCTTAGTAACTTTTCTCCCTCCTCATATATTTTTTTTCTCCTTGATCATAAACTTTCCTCTTTTATCCTACTACTGTTTACTTTCCATTAGAAAAACTACAACTAAAATATTGGAAGGTCACCAAAACTGGTTTTGGGGACAACCTAGAAGCTGCAGCTGATACAAAACATGG
>NW_020719807.1:0-12744 GCF_900518725.1 Notechis scutatus | reverse complement strand
GAGTTGAAGTCCACAAGTCTTAAAGTTGCCAAGGTTGGACACTCCTGATGTAGAGTAAGTAAGCACACTACAGGCCATTACCATGCAGAAACCATTTTACTAGAGAGAGTGAGGATCGGGAAACGCATCACAGGAACACTAGAGATGAATCCTAGAGTGGCAATATGATACCGGAAACAACTACAATCGAGAGGAGTGATAGAGCTAACAATTGAGAGGAATGATAGAGCTAACAATCGAAAGGAATGATAGAGCTGCATGTAAGGTAAACATGACACCTGTAATAGATGCAGTGTGTGAACCAAGGTCATGACAACAAACATCTGCTAAGACAGAAGGGGAAGATCCTGCTGGACTGATTGGTTAACATGACCCAGGACACCTGAAAGGGGTGGGAAGTTTCTATTCTTTTTATTATTCTGAAGCATGGGAATTACCCAGAGCTAGCTTCAACTTTCTAAGTGCCGACACGATGTACTCAATAAAAGGTCTTCCAAGCCTGAATGGAGCTTCTGAGTCCTGATTCAATTGGTTTCATTGCTCAGAACCATGACACATAAGTCACTTTTTAAGGTGCTGTCCTAACTTTGAACAGTCACTAAACAAAAGTAAGTAGAGGACTATCTCTATGCCATGTTAAAACAAATTCATGGGTTTCCTAATTGCAAAGCAAATGATGTTCAAGAGTGTGTTGTGGTATTCAAGGCTCTAAAAAGAACATCCTCTGGTTTGTGGTCTTTGGAAAGACATGTGGTGGTGGTGGGAAGACTTCTCCAATTTCAGTCTGAGATATAAATTAGCACAACTATTTTTTGCTTCCTATCCTTTTTGACAATCCTCCCTGAGGCTGCTATCTAATTAACTGAAAATGAATGGCTGCAGCATGCTTCCACAACACTCTTCAACATAAATTTTGTTTTCTGCTACGCTTGGTTGTATGGGCCTCTTGTTCTGACAACTGCTTCTCTTCACCAAACCCTTCAAATGATCCTGCAATCTGCAAAATCATTGAACAAATCCTTTCAGTCATAGTGAACATGGAGGTGCAATCCAAAGGTTAGGCCACAGTGCCGATTAACTCTAAATAAAACCACCGTCAAGGACTGATGAAGCACAGTTTTTGTTAAGACTGATATTATTTAAGAAAGGCTGAACAGCAGTGACAAAGACACATACCTAGCACACTGCAGCAGCTCCCTCTGCTGGCCAAAATCAAGAGAAACAACCTCCTGCAGGAAAATGAGCAATCCCGTCTAGATTTAAAATGAGGTCTTATCTCATGCAGTTGATTTGCCTATTTTAAAGATCTCTCTGGTTCTTATGTTCGTGAAAATTTAATCTGGTGTGTGTGTCCAATCAGCCTGGGAAAAAAATATCTTATCCCAAACAAAACAACATTATTGTCAGTATACCTTTGCATGAAGAGACATGCCGTATGGGAAACAGAAGTGCATTGTAAATGGTAAAGATGGCTTCAGGTTTACTTTCCTGTTCTTAAATTTCGAGAGGTAATATTTTGGTAGTAAAATGTTTCTATTTAATGGTGGTAAAAATATTTATATTTCAACAAGGAAGGATACAGTAAGCATAACCAAGAGCTGGAAGGGATCATTTATTTTATTCTTGGCTGGAGCTGAAATCCACATCTTAAAGTTTCTGAGGTTGAAAAGCACTGAATTTTAGTTTCCTGAGTCCAACTCCCCGCACATTGTAGAAATCCAGATTAAAATGGGCCAGGCAAATAGTTGTTCAGTTTTGGCTTACATAGAAACTGAATCAATGTGTGTATTGCTGACTTGGTGTTTTGGAACACCTGAACTAGAAACTCCTTTTTGCAACTTAAGGAAAGTGGTGAGATTCAGCCGGTTCACACCCGTTCACATGAACCGGTTGTTAAATCCTTCCCTCCGCTATCAAAGTGGATCCTGGGTCCTGTGCTGTGCTGCAATGGAGAAATGAACAATGGAGTGGCTGGCATGAGGAAGGAGAAGGTTGTTTTTCATCTTTCTTCTCCATGGTTTTCCTCCTTCCCTCATGACGGCTGCTCCATTTCCCATTTCTCCATTACAATGCAGTGCAGCGCCAAGGATCCATTGATAGGGGGGATAATTTAACAACCAGTTCGCCCAAGGTCAGGCTGGCCATCGCGGGAGGCTCCTGTGTGGCAGAGCTGGAGGATGCAGATGGGCCACACCTCCCATGATAGCCAACCTGACCCTGGGCGAACCGGTTGTTACATTATTTGAATCCCACCACTGATTTAAGGTCACCCTGAAATAGCGGAAAGCAGGTCCTGTTTTACCTCTATGTGACACTCGCTCAGGTAATTTATTTGATTGGTCTTTTTTTAAGGGGTTTCAAATCCAGTTCTTTTTTTTATCTTAGCTTACAATTCAGTTTCCAGTCCTGTGAATCTGATTACTACATCGCTTCCAATTTCTCCAAATGTTCCTTAAAACATGTATTTGCCATTTTTAAAACCAACTGAGTGTGCAGAGAACTAATGTAAGTGCCAGATCCAATGACTGACTTGTAAACAATCAAAATCAGGAGTATGAAGCAAGAAGCAAAACGTTCTTTGAGATATGTATATTTATGTATTCTAACCCAAGCCTCCTTCAAAGCAAACAAACACAAAAGAGATAAAAGCAAAACCTTTTTAATGCTTCACTGTGAATTCTGTTCATTCACAGTAAAACACTATTAAAAACTAATTGTCCCAGATAAGGACAAGCCTTGCCAAGGTTGTGCAAGGCTGCCAAGAACACTAGATTAAATTGCAAGAAAATAATCAAACCCAAAAGTCTCCAAACACAAACCAGGATAGTCCGAACTTCCATAAGACTTGAAATGCAAGAACTTCTTTGCTTCCTGCAAAGAATCCCACCTCTGAGGGCTGGCTTTTATCCCTTAAAGGTAGGGCCATCACCTTGGAGCCTTACTCCTGAGTCACCCTTGCTGCTGCAGCTGCTCTTTCCTGCATGCACACTGGGCACAGGCTCCTCGGGGTCCTCTGCATCACTGCTGCCAGCCTCCACAAGCTTCGAAGGCAGCACTCCACTCTCTGATAGTCCTGGCCCCATCCCTGCATCACATGCAGGTCTCTCACCTGAATGCTCACTTTCCGAGACTTCAGCCATCCGCACCTGCTGCCGGTGAACCACAACAATATGTCTTTGTCTGTCTGAGAGAGGAAAAGAGAGTGAGACAGCCAGAGAGAGCATAAATTTGATTGTGTAGTAAAAAAAACCTAAAATAATTAATATGCCCTTGTCACCATGAACCAAATTATTATTAGGTTCTTCTCTGAACTCTCCATCAGTTAAAGAAAGGTGGTACCCAACAATCTTCTCCTGTTAAAATCCAGTGCTATTTTATGATCCAGCCTCTTATTTCAAAGAACTTATATCAAAAAGAATAAAATGAACAAAATAGGTTGGGGGTGTGGAGCAAGGAGTGGGAGGTTGTAGAAAGAAAGGCCAGCGTGGTTCCCAAGGAGACAAGTGCATTTAGTCCCAGATTACAAAATCTATCCTGCTGTTTCCTTGTTTCCAAATATTGTTTCATTCGCAGAATACTATGATTAGCATGTTACTCTCTGTATGCATGTCTTCATTAAACTACGGAAATTAGAAAATGACATGACATTTTTCCTGTGGGAATAGTTCACCAAGCCTTCGCTCACAAGACTCATATGAATTAGGTTGCATCCTGCATTTGGCATACAATATTTTAAAGATTGGGTTTTTTCCAAAGTCCAAACAGCAAAAAAGTTATAGATATTATACCCGGCAGGTTCATGCACTTTTGAACCCTGAATCTAGAAATGAGCCCAATCATTCATTGATTAAATATTGATCATCCTGATTCTATGTGTGGTTTGGTTACATTTTCAGAAGATATTCAGTCAAAACTGGAACAAGTGTAAAGAAGGACAATAAGGCGATAAAAACTCATACAAGAGATTAACGGAACTGAATATGGCCTTGATAAAAAATGGAATAAGGATGGGGGGGGGGAGTCAAGTAGCTGAAGATTTTACTGAATTCTGAATGATTTTGAGGCTAAGGTGATACCTCATATTCCTTACAGATATCCTGTCTTTTCTAATAAAGGTGGTTTGGTAATAATCCAATTGAAATTTCTTTGAGCTATTTTTAACTGTATGGCTCTATATCTTCTATTTGAACGTGAGGATGATACCAATTCAAGCAAGATCGCAGATTTATGAAACTAATTATTGGTTTCAACTGTCAATCTTTCCTCAGGAATTGTTGGAGCTTTTACCACCTCTTCTCGATAACTTACAATATGTACAGAAATTTCTAGATGAAGTTTAATGTAGGTTTTCTACTCAGCCCTTTCCTCGGAGGGTCAATAGGCCTAAATCCTTTTTGTGCAATGATTTAGAGCTACAAAAAGATTAATCTGGTTCTTGTTCTCCCCTCTGTCCTTAACTTTACTCAAATTAACTACAGCAGAATATTTATCTTTAGCCACTTTGTTTCTTAAATGTATTTGCGTTGTTGTTGCTTATGGTTTAGATTTTTCTTCTCTTGACTGAACTGAAATGTTGTTGTATCATGAATCTTTGAATCTAATCCTACGCAGGAAAGGAAGCAAAGGTCTTACAGGGAGACATTTTCTGTCTCAACATTAAGAAAACTTCCCAATGACATGGGCAGTTCAACAGTGGAACCAATTATTAAAGAAAGTGATTGGTTCCCCTTTGATGAAGCTGTCGAGATAAAAGCTGAAATGCTTTAATCTGGATTCCTGAACTGAGAAAAGGATAGCATAATTAGCATCTTCTTACTGGGTTTATACCCCAAAACATTAAACATAAAACTTTGACTTCATTTCATTGCTCTGTGACAATGCATTGGGCTAATTGAAACTTTGCAAAATGGATCATAAAGGAGATTGTAATATTAATGAGAGTTCTGTTGTTTTTTGCACAACTATCTGCCTAATGTGACCAGGATTATTTCAGACATTATTTAAAGTTTAGTCATACAATTATTACGGATGTTTGTTTATCACCTTGAAGGGTGGGGAATTATAGGAATGCAAATCTTTCCACCTGACCTTGAGTGCACAATTATCTTTTTTCCAGATCAGCAGTGCAGGAGCGCTGCTCATTTAATGCAATTAAAATATACAGTAAAATTGTGAGAGATTAGATTTAATAGAGTATATCAGTATCAAGCTGAGAGTTGGATTATGTTTTCAGATTTTCAAAAACATAAAGGATTGGGGAAAATGTCCATTAATATAATGAAATAGACTATTAAAAACCCCGTATTGAGTTGAATGTTTAAGCGCAATGGCAGGTGGCTGGCAATTAATCTTGAGATCATACTCCTGAATCTAATTGATAAACATCATATTATATGAGTCCATCCAACCTAACAAATTAAATCTCAAAGTCAGCATTAATGAAACATCAGTAGGAAGAAACATTCCATAGATAGAAGGTTTTAACCTAAATTTCAATAAGATCTGAAAAAGAAAATTATCTATAAAAAAATCATAACACAATCCTGTTGTATTGGAAGAACATTTAAGGTGTATGGTGCTCATACCCGTAAAAACAATGGACCAAAATTTAACATTTAATAAAACAAAACCAAATGTTATGAAAGTCTATCAAAAGCTCTCAACTAGAATGTTTTCACATAAAATGCATATATATGTATGTATGTATGTATGTATGTATGTATGTATGTATGTATGTATGACATTCAGCTTTGTTCGGGTATTTTCCCACATCATTATAGTTGTGCTTTTAAAGTTGTAGCAACGTTTCGGCAGAATCTCATCTGCCATCATCAGGCTTCTGTATAGTGTTCATCTGTGAGTCAGACTTTTACAGTGGTTTCAGATTTAAACCCCTTAGAAACCCCAAAGATAAAATTGACCTGGAAAACCAAGGCATATACGAAGTCCCCTGTGCATCATGCCCTGCTACATACATTGGACAGACCAATAGAAGAATAAGTACCCGCCTGGATGAACACAAAAATGCAGTCAAAAAGCTGGAACACACTTCCTCACTAGTCCAACACATGAAAGCAACAGGTCATAGCATCGATTTCAATGGCACCAAAACCCTAGCCACTATAGAAAACCCTAGCCACAGAATCATCAGAGAAGCCATAGAGATTGAAAAAAGACCAGAAAGCATAAATAGAAGAGATGATTCCACCAGACTGTCAGTCATTTGGAAGCCTGCACTCACAAACAAAAAAATCTCCACACCACAAGCCAGGCAAACACCTGGGCACAAACAGACTCCCCCTGATACCTCCAGCTCAAACACACCCCAACCAGGCACCCAGATGAAACCTAGCTTCCTAATAAATGATAGCCGTCCATTTACTCAGAGCCAAGCTGCACTAAAAGCCTCCAATACAGGAACACAATGTTGCCAGCCAATCAAGACAAAAAAAGCCACAAAACAGACAGAAGATATTAGAAACACCAATCAAGCAGAACACAGCAAAATCCAAGACCAATAAACACAGACCAAGACTCCCAACCAATCAGGATGAAGAAAAAATCATTCTGGCACAGCAGTAGGCTAGCCCCAAATTTAAAACAGAAATGGCTGTGAAAGCCTGACTCACAGACGAACACAATACAGAAGCCTGATGATGGCAGAGGAGATTCTGCCGAAACGTTGCTACAACTTTAAAAGCGCAACTATAGTGACGTCGGAATATACCCGAACAAAGCTGAATACCATACATGTAAGTACCCATGAAAACTTAAGAAAACACACACACACACACACATATTTGTGATAAATCAATAAATATTAATAATTTTCATTCTATTAACTGTGCTTCAGTTGACTCCTATAGTTGTTAAATAACTTGAGAAGGCACACTTTGTGCATGATACCATACACCAATTATATGTAAATATTTATAATAATTATTTAATATACTCTTAAGCTTAATAAAATGGTCTTAAGATTTCCTTCACTGACCATCTATCAGTGGAAAGGACATATTTAAGGGAATGGATTCCATTGACCGGTCCTCTAGGTATGTATAGTGGTGGACATATTGTCTACAAAGCAAATCAAGCAAGAGTAAAATCCTGTTCTGGGGATCTGTAGAGATTCTTAGTTATCCAGTCATGGTTGTCCCAAAGGTGCTTTTTCAGGAGACAACTGGACTTCCTTGGGTTTTTTTTTTAAAGAGGTTTTGCTTCTCATCCAAGAAGCTTCTTCAGCTCCGACAGGATTGTAGGGAACCCGAAGAAGCTTCTTGGATGAGAAGTGAAACATCTTCAAAGAAAAAACAAGAAAGTCCAATTGCCTCCTGAAAAAGTACCTTTGGGATTGTTCTGGAGGTTTAACTCAAACAATATTGCCTGGTGCTCAGGCTATGAAGTCTTTACACACTTCCATTTCCTTCTAATGTCAGAAGAATCCTTAATAGAAAGCTGTAATTGGCAGATAAAATATCTGATGAGATGGAGTTTAGTCAATTAACATTTATGACAATAAAAATTTGTCCTTAGGATGTTACAATGTCTGTTACCCTGCTGCAAATTTATGGGAACTGAAAACATTGAGTAATTTCCTTCTATTTATTGCTACTTCATACTTCCTCTCTTCTTGTCCCATGTGTTCTGCTTGAGGGCCCCTCAGGCCATCTGCCAGTCCTTTCATACTCTGTAAAATTCTGCATGCATGGAGGTTGCTGTTACGAACAGTACATTGGCCTATGGTTTACCTGCAGGAAAAGTATATTTCGTGTGGAGTGGCATAAAAGGCAAATACATAATTTTTATTCTTTGATCTATTTTGCAAACTTTGTTTTTCAGGGCCATCATCAACATCATCATCCCACATTAATCCACTGCAAATTATGGATCACAATCTATTAATTCAGTGCAAACTGGTACACTGAAATGTTTCACCTTCTCAGTCAAGGAGTGAATGGCCTGAAATTACCCTGTAAGCTTCAGGGTCTAAGGGAGGATAAGAGCAGGGGTGGGATTCTCCTGGTTCGGGCGAACCCCTAGCTCCGATCATCAGCTGGCTCTGAAACGGTTCACTCTGCTGATCACGTGGGTCCGTCCACCTGCCCTTGCGCTGTACTCACCTCTATCTGCTCAGCTGATTTGTGTGGCATAGCGGATTGCTGTGCCTCAGCTGTGTTATTTCCCTGAAGTAACATCGAAGGTAAATAATTTCGAAAGCTGTGCATATGCACAGAGCGCACATCAGGTGCACGCAAAGCATGTGATTAGCAAACCAGTTGTTACACCGGCAGCATCCCACCACTGGATAAGAGCCTGGGCCAACCCACTCCCAGTTTAACAACTATATCACATCGCGTCTCATATGTATGCATGTTGTGTAAGTATGTGAACATATCCACATAAACACTTCCCCACAAAGTATACATGTTAAATCTCTCTCTCTCTCTCTCTCTCTCTCTCTCTGTGTGTGTGTGTGTGTGTTCCTCTGCCTCTTTTGTTCTTCTAAGCATTGAATAGATATCATTGGTTTAGGGAAGAGAAGTGAGAAACTGGCCCAAAATCACTTAGCTGGTTTCTGTGTCTAAGGGAGGACTAGAACCTGGGTCTCTCATTCCTAGTCTTGATCTTTTAACTACCATATATTAATGATTCATATTTCTAATGTGTGTGTGTGTGTGTGTGTGTAGCTGTAGGTGTGTTCGGGTCTTTTCCCGTGAAAGATTAAGAGTATCTTGGTGACGTTTTGGCGAGGTCCCACTTGCCATCCTCAGGCTGGTGCTTTCTGCTTTGTGCCAGTGCAAGCAATGTGTGATCAGAGCTGCTGTCTCTCTATAAATACTGGTGGGGCAGGGTGGTGTGCTGGGCTGGTTGGCTGCGCTGCTGCCTCTTGATTGGTTGATGGAGTTGATGTTGGTATAATGGGCTGTGTGATGGCCTTGTGAGTTTTGTTGTGGAGATATCCTGGATCTTGTGCTGTAATCTCTTGGGTCATTTGTTTTGTAGTGATCTTTTTTCCATTGGCCTCCTGTGTTTTAACAACTTGGGTAATGGATTGTGTGATGGTCTTGAGAGTTCTTTTGTTGTGGTATCCTGGGTCATGCGTTGTGATCTCTTGGGTCATGTGTGTTTTGATCTCTTTTCCATTAGCCTCCTGTGTTGTAACGGCTTGGGTAATGGGTTGTGTGATGACCTTATGAGTTTTATTGCTGTGGTATTCTTGGTCTTGTGCTGTGATATCCTGGGTCGTTTGCTGTGTTGCAATTTGTTGAGTTCTTGTGGTGTAATTTCTTGAGTTTTCTGATGTGATATCCTGAGCGGGTGGCTGTGATGTAGCATTCTGGGTTTTGGTCTGGCTTCGAGTTTGGGGTCTGGGCCTGTGTTCTTGGTGTGTGTCAGCTTGTTTGGTTTTGGGGTCGGGGGGTGCAACAGCTGGCGAAGCAGCCATGGTCTGTTTTCTGGATGGTGGTTGTCCTTCGTTTATAGGATTGGTTTGGGCCTGGGTCTGATGAGGGGGATTGGCGGTGGTATCCCGTGTTGTTTTGGGTCTGGTGTTGGTTTTCGTTTTGGGACTCGTTTGTTGGTGAGGGCTAGTTTCCAGATGTCTTGTAGGTGGGAGGTATCGTCCCGTTTATTCATGTTATGGGGGTGTTTCTCTATTTCGATGGCTTCCCTGATTATTCTCTTGCTGGAGTGTTCAGTGTTGGATATTAATTTAGTTCCTTCAAAATTAATTTCATGTCCTGTGGCTTTAAGGTGCTGGAAGAGGGAGGAAGTATTTTCTTCTTTTCTGACTATTTATAGAGAGACAGCAGCTCTGATCACACAATGCTTGCACTGACACAAAGCAGTAAACACCAGCCTGAGGATGGCGAGTGGGACCTCGCCGAAACGTTGCCAAGATACTCTTAATCTTACACGGGAAAAGACCCAAACACACCTAGACCTACATACCTGTACCTGTGAAAATCTACAAAAACAAATATATATACATATACATATATACATATATACATATATGTATGGTGTTCGGCTTGGTTCGGGTATTTTCCCACATCATTGTAGTTCTTTTAAAGTTGTAGCAACGTTTCAGCAGAATCTCATCTGCCATCATCAGGCTTCTGTATTGTGTCCGTCTGTATATATATACATATATACATATACATATACATACATACATACATACATACATACATACATACATACATACATATACATACATACATACATACATACATACATACATATATACATATATATATATATATATATGTGGATCTTTGGTTATTCGGGTTTTCTCCCGCGTAAGATTCAAAGTATCTAGGCAACGTTTCGGCGAGGTCCCACTCGCCATCTTCAGGCTGGTGCTTTCGGCTTAGTGCCAGTGCAAGCAGTGTGTGACCGGAGCTGCCATCTCTCTATATATACAAGTGGTGGGGGATGGTGTGCTGGGCTGGTTGGCTGTGCTGCAGCCTCTTGATTGGTTGATGGAGTTGATGTTGGTATAATGGGCTGTGTAATGGCCTTTTGTTGTAGAGATATCCTGGATCTTGTGCTGTCATCTCCTGGGTCGTTAGCCTCTTGTGTTTTAACGGCTTGGGTAATGGGTTGTGTGATGGGCTTGTGAGTTCTTTTGTTGTGGTATCCTGGGTCTTGCGTTGTAATCTCCTGGGTCGTTTGTGTTTTGATCTCTTTTCGATTAGCCTCCTGTGTAGTAACAGCTTGGGTAATGGGTTGTGTGATGACCTTGTGAGATTTATTGCTGTGGTATCCTTGGTCTTGTGCTGTGATATCCTGGGTCATTTGCTGTGTTGTGACTTCTTGAGTTCTTGAGGTGTAATTTCTTGAGTTTTCTGATGTGATGTCCTGAGCAGGTGGCTGTGATGTAGCATTTTGGGTTTTTAATATGGCTTTGAGTTTGGGGTCTGGGTCTGTGTTCGTTTGGCTTCGAGTTCGTGGTCGTGCCACATCTTCATGGTGGGGGTCAGTTCGCTTCATGTATGGTTCAGAGGAGTTTGAAGTGGGTAGTGATGCAGCTGCAGTGCGGCTTCTGGTCTGTGGTCGTGTCTCATCTTCTGTGTGGGTGTGAGTCTGATTTTTACGTGGAAGTGTGGTGGTGGCATCTTGTGTGGCCCTCATGGGTGTGGGTCTGGTGTCATTTATCATGTTGGGTACTCGTCTGTTCATGAGGGCGGGTTTCCAAATGGCTGGTAAGCGGGAGGTGTCATCTCTTTTATTCATGCTGTGTGGGCGTTTTTCTATCTCTATGGCTTCTCTGATTATTCTGCTGCTGTGGTGTTCAGTTTTGGCGATAGTTCTGGTATTTTTAAAGTCAATCTCATGTCCTGTGGCTTTGAGGTGTTGGACCAGGGAAGAGGTTGGTTCTTCTTTTTTGATTGAGTTCTTATGTTCTTCAACGCGTGCACTTATTCTTCTGTTAGTTTGTCCAATGTATGTGGTGAGGCAGGCAGTGCAGGGGATTTCATATACTCCTTGGTTTTCTAACTCGATTTTGTCTTTAGGGTTTCTTAGGATGGTGGATATTTTTCTGTTTGTGCAGAATGCTGTTTTAATGTTGTGTTTTTGGAGGATCTTGCTGATTTTGTCTGTAGTGCCTTTTATATATGGGAGGAGGGCTTTGCCGTTCTCTTGTTCTCTGTCTTGGATTTTGGTTGGGGTTTCTTTTTGGATTAGGTGGGTGATCTTCTTTCTTTGAAATCCATTGGCTGTTAGTACGTTGGTGAGAGTGTTTAGTTCGGTTTTTAGGTGTTGTTCATCAGCTAAGCATTTTGTTCTGGAGATGAGTGTCTCAGCTACGGAATTGATCTGTGCTGGGTGGTGGTGTGAGAGTGCGTGTAGATAGCGGTTTGTATGTGTTTTCTTTTGGTAGATGGTGTGTCCTAGGGAGCCATTGGGTTTTTTGTATACCTTTTTTTTTTTTTTTTTTTTTTTTTTTTTTTTTTCTGTTTCCATGGTGAATTGTATTTTGGGGTGTAGGCTGTTGAGGTGTGTGAGGAAGTTGTTCAGTTTTTCTTTCCCGTGTGGCCAGATTATGAAGGTGTCATCTACGTATCTGAGCCAGAGTTTGGGTTTGTGATCATATTTTTCTAGAGCTTGTGTTTCAAAGTGTTCCATGTAGAGGTTTGCGATGACAGGTGAGAGGGGTGATCCCATGGGTGCTCCTTCTATTTGTTTGTATTTTTGTCCATTGTAGGTGAAGTATGTATTGGATAGACAGTGGTTGGTCAGATCTAGGATGTGCTTGGGGGGGTTGTATTTGTTTTGGATGGCTGTCAAGGCTTCTTTTATTGGCACTTGGGTGAAGAGGGATATGACATCGAAGCTCACTAGTAGGTCGCTGGGTTGTAAGTTTTGTTTCTTTATGATCTCGATGAACTGGAATGAGTTTCTTACATGTGAGTTGATGGATTCTGCATAGGGCTGTAGTTGTTTGGCGAGAAATTTGGCTAGGTTTTGTAGAGGTGAGCCTATGGAGCTGACTATTGGTCTAAGTGGAGTTCCTTCTTTGTGTATCTTGGGGAGACCATAAAGCTTAGGGCATCTGGATGATTTCTCTCTGGGTATGATTCTTTGCTGGATTTCTTCACTGATGGGGGAGGCTTTTATTTTGGATCTGGTGGTTTTTTCTAGGTAGGTGGTGGGGTCTGTCTTTAGGGGTTTGTATGTGGGGTCTAGGAGTAGGTTGGTTAACTTGGTTTGGTAGTCAGATGTGTTCATAACCACTGT
>NW_020719806.1:1640-12747 GCF_900518725.1 Notechis scutatus | reverse complement strand
GGCAAGACTAGAACTCACCATCTCTTGATGATTGGCCCAAAGTCACCTAACCTGCTTTCATGCCTAAGGCAGGACTAGAACTCCCAGTCTCCTGGTGATTGGCCCAAAGTCACCCAACGAGCTTTCATGCCTAAGGCAGGACTAGAATTCACAGCCTCCCATTTTCTAGCCTGGTGCCATACCAACTTAGGGAATTCTGGGAGTTAAAGTCCAGATATCTTAGAAGTTTGTACGGTTGAGAAAAACACTCGTTTAATTGTATTAACAATTGCAACATGGTGAGAACAGGCTTCACAGCCCTAGATTCTCTTATTATATCCCGCCAACTTAAGAGTCTTTGCAAAAAATATCAGCAGCCACTGTTGTCCGCGTGCTTGTGAGGAGATGTGCCAAAGTCAAGACTTCTCTGCAGAACAGTTTTTTTATGTCCTTTCTGCTTCTCCTGCTTTCTCAAACAGGAACAGGTTCAGCCCCAACATGACGGAGCGGGAAGCTGCCAACTTCATCATGAAGATCATTCAGAATTGCTTCCTCAGCAACAGGTACTTCTTCTCTGCTGTCCCATTTGTGGCCCAGCAATGAAAAGAGGCAGGGAAATTGTATCTTTTAGACTTAACAAGATTCTGTCAAAGGTACCTTTGCAATAAGTAGATTTAGATCATCTGGGTGTGATGCCAAATAGAGGCAGTCCTCCCCTTATGACCACAATGAAGCCCAAAAGCCTGTGCCGGCCGTCAGCCCTCAGAGGGAGAGTCAACAGCTCCCAGGTCTGGAGGTGGCTGATGAGGAAGAGGAGGAACAGCTGGGTCCAGTGCCTGATGCGTGGATGCGCAGAAGGCGGAGGAGAGGAGAGCAATGGAAATCTATGAGCCGGTCCTTGGGATGGAAGAGCCACTATTGCTAGCAAAACCCCACCCCAGCTCTGGGGGTAAAAGACAGGGGACAGAGATGAATAGATGTGACAGATAACTATTCATCTTCCGGACAGATGGACTAGTTAGCCTGCGGTGAGAGAGAGAGAGAGAGAGAGAGAGAGAGAGAGACTTTTTGCGGGGCTGCTGGAGCTCCTAATAAAGGAATTATTGATTTAACTACAGAGGGCTTGTCGAGAAACACTAATGACATGTTTGACTCTTCCTTCCCTTAGTCATCGCCTACAGTATATTTCTAATCAATCCACGACTCACTGTTGCAGCAAACACTCATCCAGAGTAGCCTCTTCATCATAAACCTTGTCTGTTTCTCGAGCCCCCAAAGAAACCAGATTCAACCCGAAGAGGTACATTTCTGAAAAAAGCCTAATTTTTTTTCCCTCCTCTTTCCCTCTTTCTTTTTAGGAGCAAGACCTATGATATGATCCAGTACTACCAAAACGATATTCCTTACTAAAACGGGGAGGGGGGAGAGAGACACCACGATAGCTTCCCTTTCCTCCCAGGCTCGAAATGTGAAGTTCTGAGATCGTTGTTTCCTGCCCTTCGAAGCAAGCTCTGTGTGCTCGCGCACGTGTGTGTGTTTGCATGCCAACCTGGGTGTCCCCCGTGCTAGCGGATACCGCAACAATCAACCAACATCTTAGCTCGCGCCTTTCATCTTTGCTGGAATCCTCCTCACGTGGCGTATCCGTGATCTAGAAATTATCCGCAGTCATAGACTCTTTAAAAAAAATGTGTTGAATTTCTCAAGACGGGCAAATGGCGGATGCCAGGCGAAGTCAGGGCCCCCACTTCTTGGTTTGTCTCAAAACCAGAATTGACGTGGTTGTTGGAGAGCAAGGGTCTTCAACCTTGGCAAGTTTAAGACTTGTGGACTTCAACTCCCAGAATTCCTGAGCTAACATGACTGGAGGAGGAATTCTGGGAGTTGAAGTCCACAAGTCTTAAAGCTGTCAAGTTTGAAGACCTCCTGATCTAGAGCATCGGATGCAAACCAGGTGCTGTAGAATGATAGTCCAGAGCGACGGAAGAACGATTTGCTCTGGCGCAATGCTGTAGAAATTGTAAGGATAATCATTTTGCACTTGTCGGTGTAAATCGCTTGTATTTTTTGCACTGTAAATCTCCTTGCTCCATGGTCAGTATTTCTTATTTTTCAGGAAGAATGTATCACAACCCACCCACCCACCTACCCCTTTTTGTGTGGTTTTAAAGAGAGATGCTCTACTGAAGAGAGGTTATATTTAATCTTAAATAAAAAAAAAACAGAGTAAAAAGTCTTAGGGTATTTTCTGCACCAGATTTTTTTTTTTAACTCTGAAACCAATCATCCCTATTCACCTCTAGGAAAACTCTGGTCAGTGCTCAAAGACGCTGCCAAAAGTGGTGGAAAGGATTATAGACGTCCTAATTTTCACCAATAAATTCTATAAAGGAGATAATATAGTTTTAATCAGACATTCGATTTTATTCTGGTTATTTCCAGAAGTGGGCAAATGGAAGGGTGCTTTTTTTCCCCCCACTCCTAAACCTGGATGCTATCTCTTATTAAATAGAAATTTGTGTAAAATAACATCATGTGGGAGGAGCTAGATGCAAAATGGCAGGTTGGAGGCGGAGCCAATAACCCATGGCATTTTACAAAACTTTCCCAGAAAGAGAAATGCAAAGCTTCATTGAATGGCCGAAAAAGTTTTCCGAAAGGCAATAAACGATGGGGAATTTTTCCCATTAGATTTATCACCCAGTTTTGGTCTGGAGAAAAGTAGGATGGCCTTAACAAAATTACAGTACAGTTTGGTGGAATTTAAAATACTCAGCAGATCGTGATACAGTTTAAATTGGATTCGGTCAAGGGGTTGTTTCGATGAAAAGCGATGCTCTTTCTGGTAGCTCCACTCATTTTGGGAAATTTAGCCCCATCACGGCCCTTGAGGGTCAAGGTTGACCTATATAAAGAAAATCTGGTGCCAAGATGCTCAGGGACAAAAGGAATGAGGAAGTCCCATCGCACCTAAAGAGCATATGGCAACATGGGAGATAGCTTGTATGTATCTTCGGAGTCAAAATTGAAAAACTTTCAAAATTCCTTTCTCCCTTGAGCCTTTAATTCAAAGCTTCAATTTTCAAGTTCAGCAGTTGTTTGATTAAGAAAATATATATTCTAATTTCTTCCCAAGGCTGGCAAGAATTTGGCACATCCTTGTTGGGTTTTCCTACAGCTTAATTTACTCGTGTGTGTGTGTGTGTGTGTGTGTGCAAGAGGGTGTGTGATTAAGCTGTCTCGTCTTTCTGATTTGATTAGAATTAGAATAAGAATAGAATAAGAATAGAATAGAATGTTTATTGAGAACAGAATTAGAATAGACTAGAATAGGGAATGGGAATCGAAATAGAATAGAATAGAATAGAATAGAATAGAATGTTTATTGAGAATAGAATAGAATAGAAATAGAATAGGGAATGGGAATAGAATAGAATAGAATAGAATAGAATAGAATAGAATAGAATAGAATAGAATAGAATAGAATAGAATAGAATAGAATTCTTTATTGGCCAAGTGTGATTGGACACACAAGGAATTTGTCTTGGTCCATATGCTCTCAGTGTACATAAAAGAAAATATACATTCATCAAGAGTCAAGAATCATAAAGTACAACACTTAATGATGGTCATAAGGTACCAATAAGCAATTAAATCATACCAGGAAAAAGTCAATATAAATCGTTAGGATACAAGCAATATGGTTACAGTCATACAGTCATAAGTGGGAGGGGGTGGGTGAAAGGAAGGGAGGATTAATAGTAATAGTAATGCAGACTTTGTAAATAGTTGGACAGTGTTGAGGGAATTATTTGTTTAGCAGAGGGATGGCATTCGGGGAAAAACTCCTTGTGTCTAGTTGTTCTGGTGTGCAGTGCTCTATAGCGTCGTTTTGAGGGAAGGAATTGAAACAGTTTATATCCAGGATGTGAAGAGTCTAGATATTTTCACAGCCCTTTTTTTGACTCATGCAGTTTTTGACTCATGCAGGTCCTCAATGTAAGGGAGGTTGGTAGCAATTGTTTTGTTTTTTTAAATTCCAGAAAGGCACTTCAGGTAGAAGGTGCATTCCACACAACTCTTTTAAAAACAACCACCTCTTTTCTCTGGAAACCCTCTGCCGCTGTCCTGGGGTCCTGAAAAAAAGACACGCTTGCTTTCAAGAATTACAGAGCCAGTGCTACAATTTGCACTCACCTTCCCAGCAAAGCAACCTGCAGGAATCCGGTCCAAAGAAATGCACAGCCTTAACGTGGCTGTTATTCACACAAAAACCCCCTATGAGCTCTGAGAAATCTGCAGAGAAACAAACAAGAAAGATTTCTTGCATTTTCTATGTCCCAGTCAGTGCTGATCGTGCTCTGGATACGCAGCTCAAAGGGCAAAGGGGTTTTTAAGATAAGATAATAGCAAGAGACATTCAGTTCATCCCAGTCCTTTCTTCCAGCAACAAAAAATATGGGGGAAAGTTGAGTTTGCTGTTGATTCTTGTGAAGGATCAGAAGTTGTGAAGGATCAGAAGTTGTGTTCTTTTGTTCTGTTGTTTCCTACTGGTGGTGGTTTCAGAAAAGACACAAAGAAGACTGAAGTAAGAAAGCATCTTTATTTTGGATTTTTTTTTCCCCAGTTGCATGTGGAAGTAGAATAGAATAGCAGAGTTGGAAGGGACCTTGGAGGTCTTCTAGTCCAACCCCCTGCTTAGGCAGGAATCCCTATACCATTTCAAATGAATCCAGTCTCTTCTTAAATACCTCCAGTGTTGGAGCATCCACAACTTCTAGAGGCAAGTTGTTCCACTGATTAATTGTTCTGACAGGAAATTTCTCCTTAGTTCTAAGTTGCTTCTCTTCTTGACTAGTTCCCACCCATTGCTACCTGTCCTGCCTTCAGGTGCTTTGGGGAATAGCTTGACTCCCTCTTCTTTGTGGCAGCCCCTCAAATATTGGAAGACTACTATCTTCTCACCCCTAGTCCTTCTTTTCATTTCTTTTCATACCCAGTTCCTGCAACCGTTCATTTGTATGTCTTAACCTCCAGTCCCCTAATCATCTTCGTTGCTCTTCTCTGCACTCTTTCTAGAGAGTCTCAACATCTTTTTACATCATGGCGACCAAAACTGGATCCAGTATTGATAAGTGGCCTTATCAAGGCATTATAAAATGGTATTAACATTTCACGTGATCTTGATTTTATCCTTCCGTTGATGCAGCCTAGAACTGTGTTGGCTTTTTTGGCAGCTGCTGCACACGGCTGGCTCATATGAAGTCTTGTGAGGTGTGCAAAACAAGTCGTTTCAAATTAGTGGATGCAAAACACAAAGTAAATAGGAAAAGCAGTGGGGAAGGAAAAAGTGAGGAAAGATAAGAAAAAAGAAAGGAGAAGAAGCATTGACTTCCGACTCTCAATGCAGTAAAATAAGACATTCACATCAAATCACAACTTTTTTTGCTTTTCCTAATAGTATAAACAAGCCATTTCTATAAAGATCTATCAGCCTAATCAGTAAATCCCAAAGTCAAAGTTTCGTTCTTTTCCACATCAAGCATGGAAGTTCAGAAGGGGTTTCCATTGGAAACAAACGTACTTGTGTTCTTTTCTTTAATCAGTTTTGCCATTTCAGTCAACTCCCATTAATTTCTGCAACCAAAAAAAAAGGCAGTTTCTTTATGATGGAAAAGAAGAAGAAAACCTATCAATGGGGGGGGGGGGACCTTAATTGCCATCAACAAAATGTCCTTAACAAGGTCCAAAGTAGCTGTGACTCAGAGTAGCCACCAGAGGACAGTGTGCAACAAATTGAAGGTAAAAATTCAAAATTAAGTGTGAGCAGTGCGGGATTCACCCTGTATTTGGCTGTTTCTAGTTTCCCTGCTGTTCTCACCCTGGAACACCACCTGAGTGAATCTTGGCTTGAGACTTAGCATCTTCTAAGTGGACCCTGTTTTAAGAGGTTCGCTCCAAAAAGATGGAATTGGAGAAGGAAAAGGGTGGGAAGGTCCCTCGGAGAACATCTAGTCCAGCCCTTGCTGATGCAGCTACCCACATCGAACAACATCCCAGACAGATGGACCTCCAGATGTTGCAAACCCAGCCTGCACCAAAAAACAACAGCCCATTGGAGTTGTCTGTTGTTCAGTTTTACAGTTGAGGGGTGTTGAGGCTTTGGGCTTGTTTGGACAAGGAACTCCATCTCTTACAAGCTTGTTGAGATAAAATTAAGATCCTCAGAAGAGTGTAAGAAAATAACACAGTTAGAAGGGACCTTGGAGGTCTTCTAGTCCAGCCCTCTGCTCAAGCAGGAGAACGTATACCATTTCAGACAGGTGACTGTCTAGACTTTCCTTAAAAACCTCCAGTGATGAAGCACCCACAATTTAAGTCATTCCGCTGATTAACGATTCTCACTTTTAGGAAGTTCCTCCTTAGTTCTAGGTTGCTTCTCTCCTTGATTAGTTTCCATCCTTTGTTTCTTGTCCTGCCCTCTGGTGCTTTGGAGAATAGTTTGACCCCCTCTTCTTTGTGGCAGCACCTCAAATATTGGAACACTTATCACGTCACCCCTAATCCTTCTTTTCGTTCAACTGAACATACCCAATTCCTGCAACTGTTCCTCATACGTTTTAGCCTCCAGATCTTTGGAAGGCCAACTTTGCTGTCTTACGACAAGGGCCTTCAAACTTGACAAGTTTAAGACTTGTGGACTTCAGCTCCCAGGATTCCTGAACTAACATGACTGGAGGAAGGATGCTGGAAGTCCACAAGTCTTAAAAGCTGTCAAGTTTGAAGACCCCCTGGTTTAAGATCTATTTCACATGAGAGGACCTCATTCTTCATCACTCAAGACTTGTGATGTTTAGAGAAACCAGTAAAGGTGCATCTAATTCTCCTGGCATTTCTTTATTGCTTATAGTAGGAAATTTGGAGGCAGGGGGGCTTTGGGTATGTGAACTTCGTTTTTCAATTAAAGGAAACGCTTCAGTTGGGAGGACTTACACAATGGAATCCTCTAGCAACCCTCAGGAGATTCCATAGTTGATCTGAGCTTCTGTTGGGGTGGCTCAGGACCGTCATTAATTGTGCACACATCCCAAGGGTCCTTCTCACCCCTGGCTGCCTGGTTTTATTTAGTACGTTTGTACGCTTGCCAACTTCAACAATGACTCTTGATGGCCATAAAAAATCCAAAGTAAACCCATAACATCATAAAACCATAAAAATAAAACCAGACTGTTAAACAAAGTCAAATAGGAACGCCCTAGCCCTGCACGGAGGGGCTAGAAGTAAGTCGCCAAACTCCCAATATAGAATCAGGGTTAGAAGGGACCTTAGAGGTCTTCTAATCCAGCCCCCTTGCTCAAGGCAGGAGAACTTAGGTGAGCCCCTCAAAGTTTCCTTCTAAACATGACCATAATTGCATGGATTGTGTTAAGAGTGACTTTGCTCAGCTACCATGAATGCTGCCCCTGGTTGCTGTTGTTGTTGCTTTGTGGCTTTTTAATTCACCACTCGGAAGCTGGACTGCAAGATAGGCAACTATATAAACAGAACACACAACATAGGCTGGAGGTCTTCTACTCCAAAACCCTACTCCCCCAGGGTTTTTTCTTGACTTATCTAGTGTAAAAGCAGACCACATTTTCTGGTGGATAAACCACACTGAGTATGGATCTTACTCGGTGGTGGGATTGAAGGGATTTATCAACTGGTTCTCTGCCCTAATGATTTCTTCCAACAACCACTTCACCAAACTGCTCAGAAAGTCAACAACCGGTTGAATCCCACCACTGATCTTACTTCTCAGCAACCAAGAGTAGAACTGAACCGATATATCCTCCCCTCTGGTTCTCCTCATTTGAAAGTGGCAACTTGAGACAACCTGTATAAGGTCTGTGGAGATTCTCAACCATCCAGGTCACGGTTGTTCCCAGAGGTGCTTTTTTCCAGAGGCAACTGGACTTTTCTAGTTTTTCTTTGAAGACATTACGCTTCTCATCCAAGAAGCTTCTTCAGCTCGGACTGGTGGATGGTGGGGAATGGAAGGATTTCTACTCCTTCCAGACAGCTGGTCATTTGCATTCTTTTACGATAGGATAGGATAGGATAGGATAGGAATAGGAAAAGGAAAAGGAAAAGGAATAGAATTCTTTATTGGCCAAGTGTGATTGGACACACAAGGAATTCGTCTTGGTGCAAATACTCTCAGTATACAATAAAAGAAAAGATACATTCGTCAAGAGTCAAGAATCGTAAGGTACAACCCTTAATAATAATCATAGGGTACAATAAACAATCAAATCATACTAGGAAACAGTCAATAAAAATCGTAAGGATACAAGTGACAAAGTTACAGTCATACAGTCCCAAGTGGGAGGGGATGGGTGATAAGGAGTGATGAGAAGATTAACAGTAATAGTAGTGCAGACTTTGTAATAGTTGAACAGTGTTGAGGGAATTATTTGTTTAGCAGAGTGATGGCTTTCGGGGGAAAACTCTCCTTGTGTCTGGTTGTTCTGGTGTGCAGGGCTCTATAGCGTCGTTTTGAGGGAAGGAGTTGAAACAGTTTATGTCTGGGATGTGAGGAGTCTGTAGATATTTTCATAGCCCTCTTTTTGACTCGTGCAGTATACAGGTCCTCAATGGAAGGCAGGTTGGTAGTAATTGTTTTTGATAGAGAGTCCGTTGAGGCCACTTGGAGGTTTGTCTGTGTCCTCAGAGTCACCCGAGTGGTGCAAATGGGTGTGGAGCCTTCTTGGAACGGCTGAAAGGACTGTGTGGTAGACTGGAGGTAGGTGATGTCATATCCTTCCCCTTCTATTGGGAGAGGGATGTTCACATAGATGGCTTCTTTGACCCCTCTTTCAAATCAGCGGTCCTCTCCATCCAAAATGTGGACTTTGCTGTCTTCAACAGTTCCAAGAAGGCTCTACACCCATTTGCACTACTCAGGTGACAGAGTAGATAAACTTCCAAGTGGCCTCAAGGACCCTCTAAAAAGGATGCAAATGACCAGCTGTCTGCAAGGAGTATAAATCCTTCCATTCCCCCACCATTTCGGTCAGAGCTGAAGAAGCTTCTCAGATGAAGAAGCGAAACGTCTTCAAAGAAAAATGGGAACGTCCAGTTGCCTCTTTTCTTTTCTTTTTTTAAAGCACCTTTGGGAACTACCTGTAAAAGGTTTTAGAACAAGGGTCTTCAGACTTAGCAAGTTTAAGACTTGTGGACTTCAACTCCCAGAATTCCTGAGCTAACATGACTGGAGGAGGAATTTTGGGAGTTGAAGTCCACAAGTCTTAAAGCTGCCATGTTTGAAGACCCCTGCTTTAGAACCAAGAATCATACGGCTTGAAGGGACTTTGGAGGTCATCTAATCCAACCTCCTGCTCAAGCAGGAGACCCTATACCATTCTGGACAAACGGCTGTCCAGTCTCTTCTTGAAAACATCCAGTGTTGGAGCATCCGCAACATCTGGAGGTAAGTTGTTCCACTGGTTCATTGTTCAGGAAACTTCTCCTTAGCTCTAGCTTGGATCTCTCTTGGTTTCCACCCCAGTCGGTCTATTTCCCTTTCCAACACGCTCCAAAATGTTTTCCAAATGGCGGAATGCGATCGGGCAGCCCTCCGCCAGCATTTCCCAACTGGTTCCCCCTCCCCGCCTCGCTTCCCTTCTCCCCTTTCAAACACCCAGCCAAAAACACATTTGCATCCTCTCCAAATCTCTTTCGCTCCTGGCCCGGTTCTGTTCTTCGCCATCAATCCGGCCTTTGATGCTACCACGAACATTTTTTCAGTGGATGAAGCAGACTTGGGAGGCGTGGGAGGTTTGCCCAGAGTCATTTGGCAACGGGATCCTTGGAAGAAAGAGAGAGAAAATTTGGGGAGGGGGGGAGAGAGAGGCCACGGAGAGGCCCCTTTGCAGCTTAAGAGCCCTAGGCAGAATGAGCGAATGAAAAACCCTACAAAAATGTGCCCGAACATGAGTTTTAAATGTGATGGGAGCATCTCAATTCCTTGCATCCGGTGTTGACTTCATTCCTAATCTTTGTCTGGCCTTCTGAAACTGTTCGAGGCAGCAATGTGGAATTGGAGGAGGAAAGGGTGGGAAGGTGCCTCAGAGAGTATCTAATCCAGCCCTTGCAGATGCAGCTGTCCACATCTAACAACATCCCGGACAGATGAACAGATCCCAGCTTATGTTTTAGTGCTTCCAGTGAAGGTGAACCTCATTTGAGACTTAGCATCTTCTGAGAGAACCTTCTTTGAGAGCATCTTCTGAGAGAACCTTCTTTGAGAGCATCTTCTGAGAGAACCTCAGCCACACACTCTTCTGGCACTGATGATGTTACCTAATTGAGTTATGAAACGTCTCCAAGAAAAAAGCCAAGGTCACAAGAGCACCAAGGACCCCACAGTCCTCTTCCTCTCCTCCTTTCTCCTCTTCCTCCTTCCCCTTCCTCCTCTTCACCAACCACACTCCCTTCTAGCCCCGATGATGTTACCTAGATGGGCAATGAAACGTACGCAAGAAAACAGCCAAGCTCAGAGAGCACCCAGGACCCCACTGTCTGGAGGTGGCTGGACTACAATGTCCATCCTCTGTCGGCCTAAGCCACGTCAGCTAAGGGTGTTGGGAGAGGTCTCTCCCTCCCTTCTGTAGAACGGTGACTTTTCTCTCACTAAACACAATATCTCTTTTGCCGTAAATCAGAATGTAAATGGGGCAGACGCAGGGCTGGGCAGCTGGGGGTTCGCAGGAGTTCGGGGGAGCCCCCTAGCTAAGATTCTGTGCAGTTTGGAGAAACCCCCAAATCCCACTCCTGACTGGCCCCACCCACCCCACCCCTCCCCTCCCAGGAGTCCCCACATGGCCCGTTTTGGATGCAGGTAAGTGCAGGGTATGCATGTATTCACAGAAGTTTGGGAAGGCTGGAAATGGGCCCGTTTCTGGCTTCCAGAGAGCCTCCGGAGTCCGGGAAGGGCGTTTTCACCCTCCCGGAGGCTCAAGGAAAGCCTCCTGAGCCCAGGGAGCCATGGTGCAGGAGGCCGACAAGGCCACGCCCACCATGGCCACACCCATCCAGCAACCAGACAGAGAACCCCTTGCTAAAATACTTGAAGAAGCCCACCTCT
>NW_020719805.1:0-12751 GCF_900518725.1 Notechis scutatus | reverse complement strand
GATAGATAGATAGATAGATAGATAGATAGATAGATAGATGCTACTAAGCTTGAGCAACATAAAAATTCCAACTGTCTCAGCTAGAGAAAACACAATACAATTGTGTCCAGTCCAGAAAACATGCCTTTTATTGCCCAGACTGAAGCATTGCTTCAGATGGGTTTTAGCATTCAACCCAAGATGGGTTTTAGAAAATAAATAAATCCAAATTCTGACAACAAGGTAGAAAGCTTTATTACTTCACTTGTTGCATGAACAACAGGCATGCTAGATTTTTTAAGAAATATTGTCACTTGACAGGAATTTTCTTTCTCCTTTCCCCACTTTCCTCTTCTCCTCTTTCTTGTCCTCCCCCCATTCTTCATCCCTCTTTTATTCATCCATTGATTCACATTAAAAATGACTTAATGGATTCTTGTCTACTTTGGCCCAGTAACAACCAAAATGCAGAGTTCGCCATGGCTGTGCTACACTTTTAAAAAATAGGGTAGAGCTAGTTGGGTGCATTAAAAATGCTACCCTCTAGTCAGTGGTAGAAAAATATCATAGCAGAAAGTCTGCTGCCTTTATAGCTGAACCTTATTTTACATTAGTAATAAAGCTGGTTAATGATACTGTCTTTACCATTCTAAAGGACCACACTTTCAGAAGAGTGATTGATGCATTCTTGTGGTTGGGAAAGTAGTCAATCTTACTGGGCAGGGTAGGGTTGGGTGAGAACTTGTATGACTTTAGTCACCTGCCAAGTTGCACGGCAAACATATTATAGACACAGAGATACTCCATGCCCGTGACTTGTCTGTTGGGCTATTTCTAGCACTCCTTTTTTTTCCCCACATGGGTTTAGCCATTTTCTGAAAGAGCCCACCTGAGAGGTGAAAGAAGTGGAGAAGGGGCATAGAAAGGAGTGATCATAAGCCCAAACGCAATGGAACAAACAAATAACAATGTTGGTAATGAGCCCCATTCCACTCTCATTAATGGGGGCACCCGGAAGTAATCTAGGGATAGCCATGAAGTCTGAATGGAGTTGGTAAAATGGTGCCACACTGTGCCCAGCCTCTACTTACAAAGCAATAAAAACAGTAAGGCTACGCAAATTCCCTGTTCTATATCTGGCATATTTCTTATTCCTCCAACTGAGCCAAGAAAGAAGATAAAATCCCCAAGACTGAAACCATGCCTTTTGTCATATCTGTACTCACAGCACAAATGTCATTTAGACATTTCTAATATTTAGACATCTTTATTAGAAGCATCACTGAATTAAGCAGCAACAATACCTTTCCTCCCCATACATCTAGGGACAGGCATATGATTACATGGTAAAATGTACTATATACTATATCCATACACTCTCCCATGGAAAATAAAATTGTAGGAAAAACAGACAGAAACAAAATTATGATAAAAGAGACTAAGAATGCTGTGTTTGCTCTGCATAGCAACATTTCTAACATGAAGTTAAGGAAAAATTAAAAATCTCATGTAGCTATTTTGACAAGAAAAATCACTCAAATGATCTGAGTTCATTTAACACAGATTTTCTGCTCTTTGTTGGCAAATTTGAAAGATGTGGGAGATTTTTGTTTGGCCTTTTATGTGCTATACTTTATGGGATGAAAATTGTGCCAATTCAAATGGTGATCAATGAAATGAAAACAAAAGCAATGTAACTTAGATTTATTTTATTTATTTATTTGATTTGTCAATTGTTTACAAGATAATAAGTACAAGTGTATACATGGTTGTGAATATATGAAATAGGTACATATAAGAAAAATAAAAGAATAAGAGAAACAATAGGACAGGGACGGTAGGCACGTTGGTGCGCTTATGCACGCCCCCTACAGACCTCTTAGGAAAGGGGTGAGGTTAATGAGATGCTAATAGGTAACTGTTAAAAGAAAGAAAATGTTTTGAATTTAAGAAATGTCAAGGGCCTAGATTTTTCCAAAGAAAGTAAACTAATATCTTTACATGACCCACTGTGGTGCAGTGGTTAGAGTGCAGTATTGAATGACGGCTGCCTGTAATTTGGCAGTTCAAATCTCACCATGCTCAAGGTTGACTCAGCCTTCCATCCTTCTGAGGTCGGTAAAATGAGGACCCAGATTGTTGGGGGCAATATGCTGACTCGGTAAAACTGTTTAGAGAGGGCTGTAAAGTCAGAGAAGTCCTGCAGGCAGCTATTTATGAAAAATAATCCTTCCCCATCTTGGGTGCCCCACCATGGGTGCTTTGATCCAAAAGGCAATGTGGATTAAAAAAAAAAAAGACCAGAATGAGAACTTCAACTGACAACTATACACTATACACAATACATAACATTCTCCCCTTCCTGTACTTGGCCCCTCAGAAAAGCAGGCCTTTTTAGTCCCAAACCCTGCTCAATGCAAGATCTTCAGAATCTCTGTAAATGTCTATCCAGTTAACTATAAACTACTTCAAGAATGAGAAGGATTAGGACTGCCTGGTTTGAAAATATATATCTTCCTGCTGCTTAGTCTGGATAAAAAGGGGGAAGCTAGATGTGGGTATGATTGAAGGAGGGAGGCACCTCTAGGGCAGGGGTGTCAAATTGGCGGCCCATGGGCTGGATGCATCACATGCAGGCCACGCCCACCCCAGCTCCGTGAATGGGAAAAACGTCACGAAATGTCACGTGAAGGCAACTTGATGCATCGAATTTGACACCCGTGCTCTTGGAATTTGCAGCTTGGAATTTGTTGCAGCTTGGAATTTGTTTTGGGGAGGAAATGTCTGAGGTCAAACCCTTCTTAGGAAAGCAATCAGGAAAGCAGTAAGTCTGGTAAGATTCTTGTAATATAGGTGATCAACAATGAAATTCTGGTTGCTTGCAATAAAGTTTTGGTTGCCTGCAGCAGACAAGCAGGAAGATATAGGCAAGAACATGTTTTCCTACAGTTCAACCGTGGGTGCTTTGATCCAAAAGGCAATGTGGATTAAAAAAAGAAAAAGAAATAGTTCATATATTTTTAAAAATAATTCAATAAATAAGTTCAGATTCATACAAAAAGTGGATCCTCTTGATTTAATCTATGCAATTTTGGATTCTGCAGATTGTCAACTGCTGCTTCACCATATCAATCAATTATTCATGAATACTGGCAGTTTGTCAGCGACTGTCCCTGTGTTACCTCATACCCTCCATCCTAAAGCTGGAGGAAGGAATACTATATTCCTGCTTTGGATTGAATTATATAACCACAGTGAGGGAAGAAAAAGAAGCAAAATATAAACAAATGGTTTTGGATTTGCTAGTTAATAATCAGGACCTCTTTGGCAGGTCATCTTGGCCTTGTCAGTTGAGCAGCATAAATAAATGGAAGGATCTATTGTTTAATGAATTCATGCAAATGCTGATACGATCTGTAGTGACAATTCAGACAATTACTAAGTGAGTCAAGGGTGACATTTTAAAATAAATAAGCACAATGAGTCATTATGATGTTAAAACAAACTACATGTCTCCTGCAAGGTTATATTTCAAAGGACACTTACCAGGCAAAAAGGAATTGAAATAACTGGAACCATCCATCTAAAACTATACGTGGCATATTAAAACAGACATAGATGGTATCATATGCCTTGTTGTTGTGTAATTAACTGAAATCAGTGTTACACTTCCTACACAGAAGTAAAAAAAAATATGAAAATACACTCCATCAAGCACTTCTTTTATTGGTCCTTTTCTTGTAAGGGTTTGCTGTGAAAAGTAATTATTGTATCTTTCCAAGCCCGCCATTCTTAAAGTTCATTACAGTATGTCTATTCTGACATCCAGTACACTATAAATAAAAAGGGCAGTGGTGGGATTCAATTTTTTTTACTACTGGTTCTGTGGGCATGGCTTGGTGGACGTAGCAGGGGAAAGATACTGTAAAATCTCCAGTCAGAGGTGGTATTTGCCGGTTCTCTGAACTACTCAAAATTGCCACTACCGGTTCTCCAAAACTGGTCAGAACCTGCTGAATACCACCTCTGAAAAAGGGCAAGAATAACCAAACAACTTAATTTTCCTTCTATACCTTCTGATAATCATTCTATTTCCTTTTGGGATAAGCAAAGTTATACAGAATGCAAAAAACAAAAAAGAATAATTATAAAAAAAGATTGAACTAAGACAAGGGGGCGGGGGGTAAATCCCTTTTCCCTCTATTCATTTTTAATTTGCAGTGATTCACTCCATTTTCTTCTTCTAGACCCAAGTATCTTAATTACTGATTCATTAATTTTTCTATTTATATTATTATATTTATATTATATTATATTATTATATTTATAATCCTTGATTCACAATATTGTTCATTTCATTGGAAAAGATTTTGGTTTAGGCATCATTTGCATGCAAAAATGCATAAACATCATATGCCCAGTCTATGCACCTCTAACGTCATCACAAGCATTTCCAGTCATAAATTAAACAATCAAGTCTATAATTACATTAAAGAATAAAGAAGGCACTACATAACTTTATCTTATTCCCTTTTTAATGCTGAAGCATTTAATCAAACATTCCATTTATTCTTTTACATGCTTACTTGTACCATAAACCACTTGTTTCATTCCAGAGTTTAACTTTTTATTGGTATTCCATAATTCAACACTTAATCGCTTTATTTCAGGCTTTCTTTAGAACATCACGGTATTCTATCCTGATTTCTAGTTGTACGGAAACAGATTTATAGACAGGGTTCTTACCAAGTTAAGAAGTAACTTTAATTGGTAAGCAAAAAACTTATTTTGTCTTTCTTTGTTTAAATTGCTGTCTTGTGGTATTTATCACTTAATAAATTATGTATTTGTAATGAAGAAGCCTGAGAAAGCAGGATTTCTCCATCTTCCTAAAAGGAAACTAACATCTTGAATGGTTGAAAAAGCTCCAGAGTCAAGCGGATAAAATAACAGAAAAAGTTATGTGGAGTTGCTTACCACTTTAAAAGATGTACAAATTAAACAGACACAAAACTGGAAAATAAAATTAGGGAATTTCTGAGACTATATGAAAGACACTCTACACTGACATTATAACAAAGCTTTTAGATCTTTTTTTTATAGTTTTAATTCAAGAAAAAAAATATTTTAAAAAGAGAATCGTGTTCTCACATTTTTACAGCGTTTTCATAACAGTGTACATCTCTGTTAGTGTTATTTAAGATCATTTACTACAAAGATATCTTAAATCTAATTCCTGATTTCTTACTTATCTATGTTATTAATATGTCGTGATACATTGTTTGTTTTCCTATGTTGCTACACTACTATACCTATATACATAGCTATACTATACATATATTCATAGCTATACATTTATCCTTATTTCTGTTGTTCCATAATATTTCTTTAATCATTTTCACTATACATCTTTATTTCCTTTCATTTAACCATTTGTACCATGTATTCCATGTTGTAAAAAATTCTCCCTCTTTCTTGTTTTTTAATATCATAGTTAATCTAATCATTTTGCGCATTGGTAAATTTTGTAGATTACTGCTAAATCTGTGGGTACCATTGTTAATTTCCAATTTGGGGCAAACGCTATTCTTGCTGCTGTGATGATGTGTAGTATTAGATGCTGTTGTTTTTTACTCCATGACAGTTCTGGTATTCCCAATAAGAAGGTCTCTTGGTTGAGTTTAATCATTAATTTTGTCATCTCTTCCAGCCATCCCTGTATTTTCGAGCTTTGGGACATGTCCATATTATCATATTCTCCTTAACCGTTTCCTCTTCCATTTTAAATTCCAATAAGCCATTGTATAATTTAGTAATCATTTTTTTTCACTGCCTTGTAATATTTTGTCTAGTTCCTGTTCTTTGTTGTAAAATCCAAATTGTTCCTTGTCTTTTTTATATTTGGTTTGAATTTGGAGGTATGGCCACCATCCAATTTCAATTCCTTGTGTTTTGAGTTGTATCTGTGATTTCAGGTCACCTTCATCTGTTATGAGTTCTTTGTATTTTATTGTTTTATTCAGATCCATGGCATTAGGATATATTAATGCCTCCATTGGAGATAGCCAGAGAGTTATTTTCACATAGTGTTTTTTTTATTGCCTCCCATACACATAATAGAGCATCTCTTATCCAGTGTTTTTGAAAGTAGCTATGGTTTCTGTTTTCCCATCCCAAAGAAGATGTTGGTTTTGGCATCATTTGCATGCAAAAATGCATAAAACATCATATCCCCAGTCTATGCACCTCTAACATCATCACAAGCATTTCCAGTCATAAATTAAACAATCAAGTCTATAATTACATTAAAGAATAAAGAATGCACTACATAACTTTACCTTATTCCCTTTTTTTTTTAATCGTATTGTCACCAACAGTAAAATGGTAACTGATTTTTACATATTGTGGGCAGAGTACCACAATCATATTCAAAGTCCAGTTTTATCCTAAGCGTGATCATTATATTCTAAGCAAGCTAGAATTACAGTTTAAATACTAACTTGTAGGGAAATATAGTTGCCTGCATCTTGCCAACTCAGAGGTATATGCAATGTATCGACAAACCTAAGGATACTGTCTTTTCTACTTTATGAAAATTTAATCATAAAACTACTCAACTGCACTACTTCTGGAGGAGGGGAAATCCACATTTTTATTGATTACTATTTTGCCTTTTCATGTCAAGTGGTGGTTGGTTTACAAAGTAAAGTATAGCAAACTTTAGAAATAAAAAAAAAAGAATCCCGACAATCATCAGTGAAAAAAATATTAACAATTTCTGTAAGAGACTCCTAATTGGTACAGTATTAAGCATTTTACTTCAATAGTAAAAAATGAACTGAATAAACAGAGAGGTTTATTCTTTTTCACTATTAAATTTCCTACTTAACTGTAGTTTTTCATTTGCTGATTTTATTTAACCGACTATTTAATACAGGGTTCTCTTTTTTTTCCAAGCAGAATGAAGGGAGCTTTAAACTGAAAAATTTCAAGCAGGTTCACATAAGATAAACTGAACCCAGTTGGATTTAAATCTGTCTGAGGATTTAAAAAGCCAGTTGAAGAACCTTGACTTTGTGATCCAACTGCTGAAATGAAAAATATCAGTATAATAGATAAATAGTTGTGCAGAATTTACAGTCCAAGTTAGTATAGATGTTGTATGCTGTTTAAATAAAGCTTCATGTACTGACTTGCTCTGAGCAAAGTGCAAAATTACTTACTTTTCATGTAATGGATGTGTCAAATTGAAAGTAAAAGGGAGGAATTGATATTCAGAGCATGTACTCCATTCTATGTTTTTAATGTTTAATTTTACAAAAAGAAACCAAGCTTTCAAAACCCTAAATCTTTAGGAGAAGAAACTCAAACCTCTAGGTTTTTAGTGGATGTTGTGTCTTATTCAAAAAGTATTTTTCTTTCTGTAATTATTATTCTCATTGTATTGATTCCAGTATCATTATCTCAGCATCATAAGATTTTGCTATACAAGGTTTTTTTTAAAAAAAAGGCATTCTGATGCTTCTGGGCAGCCCAAAAAGTAACTGTTGAATCTCATGGACAAATGCTTTCCGCTTGTATTTGAGGACAAATAACATTCCACAATAGCGATTGGACAGCCTTCAGGGAGTGGATTTGTAATTTGAAAGGACAGTGAAGGAGAATTTTTAGGAGTTCATTTGGACTGGAAATCAACATGCAATCTCGCTGAAACACAAAATCCTATATAGACTTATGCAAATATACATGCAATTTGATACAGTAGCAAAGTATTTGATTGGCTACAGCATATTCTGTCTATAGTGTTGTCAGTGAAGTAGTTAGGGTAGAGCTACTGGTAACCGAGTAGTACAGGAGTGTCAAACTCACGGTGTCATGCTGTCGTCACATGATGTATCGGGATTTTTTTCCCCTTCGCTAAACCAGGGGTATGCATGGCCAGCACATGACACATCTGGCCCATGGGCCATGAGTTTGATACCCATGGAGTAATGTTATAAAAACAGTGGTAGTTTTGAGATAACAGAACCAGGACTTCATTCCTTGGCCTTCTAAATGTTTCATGGCTGAGCTAACAGTTTATTGTCCCTGGAAAAGTGTACTTAGAGAGGGGGTCATTTACTTGCCTATTTTTGCCTTCAGCAGTTCATGAACAAATAGATCACATACTCATTTAAGCCTGTATCTAAAATATGTGGGAGGTTTATGAATGGAGAAAAGGTACCTGGTTAAGTGAAAAACTGTTGTGTGTCTCTATATTAATTTGTTGTTTATAATAATTAGGTCCACTTTTAGAGTTCCGGTTTGTCAGGCTTCGGCGACGGCAGGAATTCACGATTGTGCGCGATCCCTGCTGCGCTCGCTGCTGGAGTGCCTCCGATCCAGCTGGATTTGGAGGCTATAGTTATCCCGTAGGGATAACTGAAGATAGGGGAGATCCGGGCAGAGGTCTGGGGGCATCGCAACCCCCTTCCTCAGCCGGCTTAACTCCCTTTTCCAAAGGTGGTGGAGCGGCGGTCAGCAATGGCCGCCACAAAGAACCTCTCAGCCAGACAAGTTTGTGCAGGAGGAAGTGGAGAAAGTGAAAGTTTTTGGCTGAACCGGGACAATGAGTAACATCTGAATACCCTGGAAATCTAGCTCTCTAAAGGATACATTGTTTCCCAAGAAGATCGTAAAAAGCTGCGGGTGAAAGTGAAAAGGGAAAGTCTTTTTTTTCTTCACTCTCCTTCCCTACGGAGATAGCAGATGGAAATCGGAAATACCTGCTTTGGCAACAGAAGGTAACTAATTTTGAAAATTAAAGCCAAGGGGACATTAAAGATTTCATTAAACATTGATATTTAACAATCAAAATCTTTTTGCTATAAGTGGGAAGGGAGAGGTAAATGATTTATACCAAGATTTTGCTGGAGGAAACTGCTTGGAGCTTATAAGATCAGAGACTAAATTGTAATAAGACTTCTAAAAAATCATTTTGGAATTGTGTAATTGAACTCTACCCCAGGAAGAGAAAGTATTAAAAGAAGAAAGTGCTAAATGAAACAGTTTGTGTTGATTTTGATTGCTTGATGACTTTGGGACTTTTGCAAATTATCTTTTGAAAGACTAAAAACATTTGGATTGTTTAAATATATATGTATGTATGTATGTATGTATGTATGTATGTATCTCACAATGGCATTATCTGTGGAAGAATTGAAAATGGAATTTAAAAAGCTAAAAGAAGAGGAACAAGAAGGCAAGGGCTCTTCTGGATCTGTTTTTCACTTCTTAGAAATGGCGATTTCTACTTATCAGGAAATACAGCAACAAGAAAGCTGGGATGAAGAAGAAGAAGCCATCTTTAATGGACAAACAATTTTAGTTGATGAAGAAAAGGGAAAAAGAGGAAAGAAAATGGAGAATTCAAGATCTAAAAAAACAACCAAGAAAGGGAAAAATAAGGTGAAAAATCGATATAATGTCAGAAAGCAACAGAAAAGAGGAATACAACAGAGAGGGGAGACTAAGAGGGCGGAGATTGAGAGATGGGGGGGGGGTAAAAAGTCTAGGTTCAACAAGAAAGGAAGGGAAAAAAGGAAGGGAAGTTATAAAGGCTTAAAAGAAGATGTTAAAAAACAGGGGTTTTTTTAGAGACAAAGGGTAAAATACAATTTAAAAAGAGATTCTGCAAAAGTACATAAGATTGTATCGTAGTACTTGTATTTGAAATAGAGTTAGAAAATTGGAATATTATATGTGTTAATAGAATATTGTAGGGAATGTGTAAAATGTCTAAGATTTAATAATAGAGTTTAATTAATTAATTTGTTATGGAACATTGTTTTTACTATACTATAAGCTTATTATGTTTTTTATTTTAAAATGTTACTTAGAATGTACTAAGCAGAATCAGAATGGAAATTATGTATTACTTTAAGTGTTAAATTTGGGGGAAAGATAGAAAAGTGTCATACTTCAACCAGTGATTACAGGAAAAAGTTTGTGTTAAAGAGAAAAGATAAATAGATAATTGAAAAAGACCGGACAAAAGATACAAGTATAATGATTCAAATTGAGATGAAGTAAATAAAATAGAATTAAGAGAGTGAAAAGAGGGGAGAAGACATATAGAAAATATAGAATGTTAAATAAGATATGAAATAGTATATAAGGTGAGCATGAATTTGATTTATATCTGTACAAAAAGATGTAACCCGGGGTTAAGCCGCTTTCTAAAAAGAAGTTTTATGTTTTTATGTTACGTGTTTTGTTTGTTTATGTTTGTTTATTGAGAATTAAGAATGTTGGATAAGAACATATGAAACAGTAATAATACGAAATATAGTAATATGAAATAGATGAAAGTATAAGTTTAATGAATAAAATTGAATAGAAGTAAAGGGAAAAATAGTGAGAAGTTGGAAAAAGAGTAATAAGATATGAAGTTGAATACATAAGATGCATATTAAATTATGGAAATGTGATAATTTGGATGCTGTACTTAAATAAGATGTTTTATTTGTTCTGTTAAAACTTAATAAGCAGTTTTTAGAAAAGATGTTTTATGTTCTTACATTTTATGTTTTGTTTGTTTGTGTATTGTCTTTGAAAATCAATAAAATTTGTTTAAAAATAATAATAATAATTAGGTCCACTTTTGATTAAAATAATCTTAACAGGACCTTCCATTCACATTAGTGCATATAATATGTGGTTCTGAATAATGGAAAGGGATTCCTCCCTCCCATATATGAATTCACGTGAGCATATTATCACTTGATGTTAGTACTTTGGGTTCTGATTCTGCAGTACAAAATGTGACTACTATGTATCCAGGAAAAATCAGGAGCTGGGTTGAGTTTGCCGATTTATGTACCTTTTAAATCAGCTGAATCCACTTCTAAAGTTTTACACCTGGTTTATGTTGCAATATATTTCCTTTAGGTTGTTTTGTTGATGTTCTGTGTATCTTCTAGGCATTTGTGCTACATTTGATTGCTATAAAAGCAATAGCAACCAGAATGCTAAAAACTTAGAAAGATATTTACTTATTGAAGTTTTTTTTTTCTTTATTGCGGCTATGCTGGCTTTGAGTAGTGGATGGATATCTTGTGGTTTATTACAGGCTGAACTTATTCCTGAGGATCTGGAGATGAAGGTAAAACAAATACATCAGAGATTTTAACGAAGAATTTAAATGTGTCTACTTGGAGTATAAGTACTTCAAGGAATTTTATTATTAGCCACACCATTGCTTTATAAAGAATGCATATAATATATTGATTTTGGTGGATAATAAATGGGAACCATTATAACTATGAATATTAACATAGATCTAAAAAATGGAAAATTATTTAATTTATTCTAAATTCTTTGGGAAATAGAAAAGCTGAAGGATTAGAAAGCCTTGATGTTAAAGTTTCCCTATTAGAACTTACTCGACGATGGGTAAAAAACAAAGAGATTGCAAAGCTCAAAGAGCAGCTGTCTTCCTTCACTTTCCACTGTAGCAATTGTCTACTCCCCTGTCACATTATTTAATTGAGCAGAAACAAGTGCTGAAAATTGTTGGGTATGTATGTGAGAGACAGATTACAAAATCTAATTTATTTTTTGAAGAAAAATACTTAAATTCATTCATCCGGCTTTCTGTTATTTTCTGTTACAGTTAACAGGATCAATTACTTTCATATAGGAGGTGTGTGTGTGTTATAGGAATCTATGTCAAACTATATATTATATAGTTTGACATAGATTCCCTCTATGATGTGGCCTATATGTGTTTTGGAAATAAAGCTAGAATTATCTTTGGCCGACCATGAACTATAAGAACTGATTTACTTTTTTTGAGCCTATTGGAAGGCTGGCACAGCAAATTGGACCAAGGTGTATAATTCTGTCTACTTGGCTATACAGTTGAATGCAGACGAGGAAAGAAACTGAATAATCATGTTGACTTCTCCAATCCTAGAAAACATCTCACTCTTCATTCTTCCCACAAAAGTCAACAGGTTTATGAGGAAAGAAAATTATCCAGTGATTCTAATCTTGACTTTAATAATTCCTTCCTTACGGACTTCCGGTTTGCAAGCTTTTGGCGGCAGCAGGGATTCGCGACCGCGCGATCCCTGCTGCGTTCTCCGCCAAGGTTCCCCCCGATCCATTTGGATCTGGGGGATATAGCTGCCCCGTAGAGGCAGCTGAAGACAGGGGGGATCCGGCAAGGGGCAAACCCCCTCCCCAGCCGTCTAAACCCCCTTTTCCCGAGGCGGAGGAACGGCGGTCAGCAATGGCCGCCACGAAGAAAGCTGCAGTCGGACAAGCAGGTGCAGGAGGGAGAAAGCTGGAAGAACAGTGAAAGTTGCTTCTAACCGGGACAAGATGGGAGAAAGTGACCTGGAACCTTGAAGGCTGCTAAGTATATATTGTTCCTTGTGAGAGTTACAAGCTGCGAATACTCTAAAGGGGAAAGTTTTTTCTTTGTTCTACTCTCCTTCCTAAAGTGACAGCGGAGAAAAAAACACCTTTTTGGCTGTGAGTGGGAAGGGAGAGGGAAAAAAATTGGAGCAAAATTTGAAAATAAGGAGAAGATTGCCTAGAATTGCAAAGAGTTGTTAAACATTAAAAAAACTTCCAAAAAATATATTTGAAAAGGATTTGTGATTACTTTAACCCCAGAAAGAGAAAGTGAAGAAGAAGAAGGTATCTAAAAGTCTGTTTGGATTGTTTGGTGATTTTGGAACCTTTGAGAATTACTTCTGATTAAAACATCTGGGTGGTTGTTTGG
>NW_020719804.1:0-12753 GCF_900518725.1 Notechis scutatus | reverse complement strand
TTGATAAAGAGGATGAAATTGGTAAAATGGTATTGTATGACTGCTGTTGATGATGCTTGTATTAATCAAAGCACTTTTTTTACACTAGTGACCCTTATACTACCAAAGGAATAGAACGCTTTATTTTCACTATTCAAGAGATCAACAAGAATATCCAGCTCCAATGCAATCTCACGCTTGGCTACACTATCCATGACAACTATTTGAACACACTTGGCACTTCAGAAGTCTTGCTGAACATGCTGTCTAATGGAAAAGCCAATGTTCCCAACTACAGCTGTGGAAGGAAGGACAACATCTTGGCTCTTCTTGATGCAGCTGACAGGGAGATTTCCATCCTGATGTCAACATTAGTAGGCCCCTACAAAGTCCCACAGGTTTGTGTATTTGTCTATATACTAAAGAGAGTTGGGTGGTGTTGAATGCATTATAGATTCAATCATATCTTCTCTATGGAATTCAAGAGCTGCTTTTCACTATGTCCATTGTAGGTATCATGGCTGGGAACTGGGATACCCATTAGGATGAGGGCATGTATCAAAATAGTCATATTCTCTCTTAATACCAACTCCATTGCTTTGGGGGCTTCTGCTACATACTTGTGAAGGTGAGGAGAAGCTCTGTATCCAATCAAAGGGTCTTCAGTAAAATAAGAGAGTATAGCACTGATGGAAAGCTCACATTTTGTACAGGATCTTAGAAAAATTATGATAATGCTGAACAAAAGCCACATTCATGGAAATAATTTTGAAAGAGATGCTTTGCATCCATCAAAGAAAGGGACTAAATTACTTGGCATTTAATTCACAGATTTTCTGGAGAACGTTTAAACAATGGGGATAGAGAGTTCATTGATCCAGAACATTTCTGCCCACAGCAATCTAATACTACTAAGGTAATCAGTGCTTGTAACATTGAAGTTTGTGAAAGGAAGTATATCCACCATGCTGTCAAGCAAACTCAAGATTTTTATAATGTGCGCTTCGCCATGTACACTAATAAGAAAGGTGGTAAGGAAGTAGAGGAACTCAGGCACAAAACAGGTTATGTAGAAAGTAAACACACAGACGGTGAAAAGTGACTATGCACAACACACAAAGTATGAGGAATAGGGTGAAATAGAAATTCATGAATTTGATATGATATTGTTGCTATTACGAAAACTTGGTGGGATGAAACCCACAAATGGAATACACAGCTACAGGGATTTAAATTATTAAAAAGAAACAGACAAAATAAAATAGTAGGTGGAGTTGCACTATATATAAGAAATAAATAAATGCTTACATAAATCAAGCACAAGAATGATGAAAACTGTCTTGAATGTATTTGGATCGATTTAAAAGGGGGGAAACGGCACTGCCATAGGTGTATACAATAGGCAACCCAACCAAGTAGAGAAAATAGATGAACTTTTTGCTAGTCAGTTAACTAAGTATATTGTAAGCATAATCAAAATAGTAATGAGGGACTTTAACTACCCTGATATTAACTAGGAGACAAACTCTGCACCAAGTGGGAGTTCAGACAGGTTCCTGACAAACCTAGCAGACAAATTTGACTCTCAAAAAGTAGAGAAGGCAACTAGGGGATCAGCCATACTGCACTCAATTCTCTCTAATAGAGAGGAAATGATAGAATGTGTCCAAGCTACAGGAACCTTGGGGGAGGAGTGATCATGCAATATTGGAATTCAGCATTATGCAAGCACAATCAATAGAACAAGGCAAACTAAATTTTAAGAGAGCTAATCTCAATAAACCTTGAGAGATCTTTGGTATAATTCCATAAATAAGAACCCCAAGGGGAAAACAACTGAAGCAGCTTGGCAAATTTTGAAAAGTGAGATTAAAAAAGCCCAGTCTAGCACAATAGCAATGAAGATGAAAAATAATAGCTGCATAAAAAATACTCTAGTAATGGGAGACTTTAATTATCCTGATATCAATTGGAAAACTAATTCTGCAACAAGTGAGAAATTAAATAAGTTCCTAACCAACCTAGCTGGCAACTTTGTTGTCCAAAAGGTAGAGGGTGAAACTAGAGGGACAGCCATACTGGACAGGGGTGGGATTCTACCAGCTTGTACCTATTCGCTAGAACCGGTTGTTAACATTCTAAGCAGTTTGGAGAACTGGTTGTTAGAAGAAATTACTGGCCTAATCCTGTAAGGAAGGCAGGAAGGAAACATTCTGGTGTTGCTTACAGAAACTACCTCTCTGTTAACCCTTATTACATGCTTGGCAGGTCTAGACTTCCTGTCTCAGTAACCTCTCTGGAGTTTGTTTCCCCTCCTTTGCTGATACTTTGCTTGTGTGGAGTGACCATTCAAAGTTATAATGGCACTGCAAAAACTGACTTATGACCATTTTTCACACTTACGACTGTTGCAGCATCCCCACAGTCATGAGAGGCCAGGCGAGGTGATGCGTGCCTCAATGTGAGTGATATTGAGTTGGCCACATCCAGCCAATAACATGACCACTAAGCCAGGTCCACCCAGTCAGATGACCACCAAGCCACGCCTACCACCTAAGCCATGCCCACAGAACCGGTTGTTAAAATTTTTTAATCCCACCCCTGACACTGGACTTAATTCTTACAAACAGAGAAGAAGTGATAGAGGGAGTTGAAACTGCAGGAACCTTGGGTGAGAGTGACCATGTAATACTAGAATTTAACATAACACAAACACAAGCAACAGAACATAATGACACCAGAGTCTTGGATTTTAAAAGAGCTGATTTCAATAAACTCAGAGAGAACTTGGGAAAGATTCAATGGATGAAAAACCTAAAGGGGAAAACAACTCAAGAATCTTAGGAAATTCTAAAAAGTATGATCATAGAAGCCCAGACCAGCACAATACCACTGAGAAGGAAAAACAAGAAATCCAAGAAGAAACCAGCATGGCTGCACAAAGATCTCTCTGGCAAATTGAAAGAAAAAAAGGACAAGTACAAAAAATGGAAAGAAGGGCATACAACTAAGGCAGAATATCAGCAGATAGCCAGAATCTGCAAAGACGAAGTCAGGATAGCAAAGGCTCAGAACAAACAAAGACTTGCAACAAAAGTCAAAGATAATAAACAAAGTTTCTTCCAACATATAAATAACAAGAAAAAATTCAAGGAAACAGTCGGTCCACTAAAGAGAGAAGATGGCAAGGAAGTAACAGGCAACAGGCAGAAAGGAGAACTGCTTAACTCATTCTTTGCATCCGTCTTCACGCAAAAAGAAACTATAGCTCAACCCACCAAAAACATAACTGTAAAAGACAGATCAGAAATAAAAGTTAAAATAAGCAAAAAATAGTAAGAAAACACCTGTCTGATCTTGATGAACACAAATCTCCGGGGCCTGATGGATTACATCCGACAGTTTTAAAGGAGCTGGCAGTGGTAATCTCAGAACCACTGCACTATAACTTTCAAAAATCCTGGAGCACCGGAAAACTACCAGAGGACTTGAAAAGAACCGATGTGTTTCCCATCTTCAAAAAAGGAACAAAAACAGACCCAGGAAACTATGGACCAATCAGCCTAACATCAATACCTGGGAAGATACTGGAAAAGATAATTAAAAAACAGATCTGCCAACATCTAGAAACAAGTAAAGTAATAACTAGCAGTCAACACGGGTTTGTTAAAAACAGATCATGCCAAACCAATCTTATTTCATTCTTCAACACAGTGACTAAATTAGTAGACCAGCAAAATACTGTGGACATAATATGTTTAGATTTCAGCAAGGCATTCAACAAAGTAGACCACAACCTACTTCTTAGTAAGTTAGAAAAAAGTAGAAAAGATAGCACCACCACTAGATGGACTCGCAACTGGCTGGCAAACCATACTCAACGAGTAGTCCTTAATGGGTCTAAGTCTACATGGAGGGAAGTAAGCAGTGGGGTGCCACAAGGTTCCGTCCAGTACTCTTCAATATCTTCATTGACGATTTAGATGAGGGAATAGAAGGGGAACTTACCAAATTTGCAGATGATACTAAGCTGGCAGGAATAGCTAACACCCAAGAAGATAGGCTCAAGATCCAGATGGATCTTGACAGACTAGAACACTGGGCCATATCTAACAAAATGAAATTCAATGTAGAGAAAAGTAAAGTCCTACACTTAGGCAAGAAAAACCAAAAGTACACATATAGACTGGGTGAAACCAGGCTCAAAAGCAGTAACTGTGAGAGGGATCTTGGAGTCTTAGTGGACAACCAGCCAAATATGAGCTAGCAATGTGCAGCAGCCGCAAGAAAAGCTAATGCAATCCTAAATTGTATTAACAGAGGGATACAATCAAGATCAAGGGAAGTACTAATACCACTCTATAAAGCCGTAGTAAGACCACACCTAGAGTACTACATCCAGTTTTGTTCACCACATTATAAAAAAGACATTGAGACTCTAGAAAAAGTACAGAGAAGAGCAACCAGGATAATTATGGGACTGGAAGCTAAAACATAAAACGAACGGTTGCAGGAACTGGGCTTGGCTAGTCTAGTAAAGAGAAGGACCAGGGGAGACATGATAGCGTTCTTCCAATATTTGAGGGGCTGCCACAGAGAGGAAGGGGTCAAGCTATCTTCTAAAGCTCCTGTAGGCCAGACAAGGAATAATGGATGGAAACTGAACAAGGAGAGATTTAACCTGGAAATAAGGAGAAACTTTCTGACAGTGAGAACAATCAACCAATGGAACAGCTTGCCCTTGGAAGTTGTGGGAGCGCCATCACTTGAGACTTTCAAGAAGAGACTGGACTGCCATTTGTCAGAAATTGTGTAGGGTCTCCCGCTTGGGTGGGGGGTTGGAACTAGATGACTGACAAGGTCCCTTCCAACTCTGATTATCTGTTAAATCTGTTGAATCTGTTGACTCTCTGATAAATTGAAAGACAAAAAGGACGAATATAAAAAGTGTAAAGAGGAGCACACATCTAAGGCAGAATATCAGCAAATAGCCTGAGCATGCAAAGATGAAGTGAGAAAAGCTAAGGCTCAAAAAAAACTAAGGCTTGTGGCAAAACTCAAAAACAATAACAACAACAAAAAGCTTCTTTCAACAGGAGAAAAACAGTCCAACCTATTAAAAATACTACCACAAAGAGCTCAATAATAATAGAGTCCACAGATACAATTTTCTACAAGATGAACTTTTTTTAAAAAAATTCCATGTTGTGAGTCCCACTATTACTATACATATGTATAAATAATACTTCTTATATCCTGTTGGGTGGAAGATAGCAATAATATTTTCTAAATATTAAAAAACAGTATAACAATACCAATCAATTATTGTTCCCATAACCAAATAGATATTGTGGCTAAAAACAAGTGCTAAGTTCCTATTGAGTAGAGTTGATAGTTGCTCAGGGAACAAATGACAAATAATTTCTTGATGAAGACTTATTTATTCATGTATTTATTAAACTTGTTTCCCACCTGTCTCACTGCAAAGTGAGTCTGAGCAGCTTATATTAAAAATCATAAAACTACAGAAAAACACATTTGTAATGGCACTAAAAATAAAACAGAGATACAAATTATCAACTGTACCTAAAGCACGGAAGGGAGTAGGATGACCAGGTGGGAGGTGGGATCTACTACTGAACAATCAACCACTTCCAACATGACACTCCCCCATTGGGGCCACAAGCCAAGTGGCCAAGCTTCAGGCTCTTGCAGAAGCTCAGAAGAGTGGGAACTGACCTCACTCTTGGGGACAAGATGTTCCAAAGGGCAGAAGCAATGGCAGAGTGCATTCTTCTCCTGGTTCTGCAGCATGCCTCCTCTGCTGGCACAGATGGGGTTGGCCAATTCCTTTGGGGTGAGATGGTTCCTTAAGCTTTTGAGTTTGACTAACCAACCTCCTTCAGTGTGTAGTCCTCAATGGAACTTCAGTTACATGGAAGGAAGAATGCAGAGTGGTGCCCCAAGATTCTGTCTTAGGCCCAGTGTTCTTCAACATCTTCACAAAAGATCTAGATGAGGAAAAAGAAGGGGATTTCATCAAATTTCATCAAAGTTGGGGGAAATTGCTAACACTTTGGAAGATGGACTCAAGATTCAGAAGGATCTTGACAAACTTAAGCACTGGACTCTATCCAATGAAATGCAATTTTCAATGGTGAAAAAATTAAGGCCCTATTCCTAGACAAGAAATACTAAATGCACAGTTATAGCATAGTTGATACCTGGCTGAGCAGTAGCAACCGTGAGGGAAATCTAGTTTTGCTACTGGACCATGACTTAAATATGAGACACCAGTATGTTGCAGCTGCCCAAAAAGCCACCGCAGACCTAGAGTGCATCAATAGAGGGATGAAATCAATAAAGGAGAATATTTCTGGCTCAGTATTGAAATGAAGGTTTCTTGTAACTTTCTGAATGTGGTTATTTTCTTGCAGACGTTTCATTACCAAAACTAGGTAAGAATATCAGTGCTAGTAAGGACTGTGAGGTATGCTCTGGATTTTATTTTCTAATGACTTGCCCTGTAAGCACTGTTGGGAATGGTTTGGGAGTTTTTTTAGTTGAGCTGTTTACTGTTAGTTTGTTTGGCAGTTCCTTAAATGGGGTATAGTTTATTTCTTGATTGGTCATCTGATGATAGTCAACATCAGATTCTTCCCCAAACCCCAAAAACTTTAACCTTAGACTGTCTACTATTGACCTCACCCCTTTCCTAAGAGGTCTGTAGAAAGTGTGCATAAGCGCACCAACGTGCCTACCGTCCCTGTCCTTTGTTTCTTTTATTTTTCTTATATGTATCCATTTCATGTATTCATAACTATGTTTATTCTTATACCTATTATCTTGTAAATGATTGACAAATCAAATTAAATAAAAAAATAAAAAATAAAACATTAATTAACCAGCATTATGTTAAATCAACATCAATGAACATCATTAATTATTGGTGCTACTTGAAAGCTATGGAAGCTACAGACTCCCAAAATTGTGTCTATTAGAATAGACAAAATTTCAACTAAAGATCTCTTAGCTCGGGGTCGCCAACCTTTTGGACCTCAAGGACCACCAAACTCATAATTTTATATCCTGGGGACCACTAATATGAATTTTGACTGATGGTGGGGTGCTGACGTTGGTGGGAGAGAGAGAAAGAGAGGGAGATGTGATCTAACCTCTCTCTCTCTCTCTCACTCTCTCTCACACACACACACACCAGAGGCAGGGGTGGGATTCAAATGTCTTAACAACTGGTTCTGTGGGCATGGTCTAATTTGTGAGTGTGGCTTGGTGGTCACGTGACTGGCTGGGCATGGCTTGTATGTAAATATTACAAATATTTATGTAAATATTGAAATTTTTATTAAAAAAGCGCAACTTTTACCCAAAATCAGGCAAAGCAGGCAGGCAGATTGAGTTGCTCACAGAATCACAGATTCACTCAGAGATCTACCTTTCTGCCATCGACTACCTGAGTCTGCACTGAATTACAGAAGCTTTAGTCCTAAGGAAGGTTGGGCTCTGAAGAGCAAAAGATCTAAAGATTAGCTAGAAAGCAAGAAATCTAATGGTTTTCTGCTTTCTAGCTAATCTAAATCTCCCCGCACAGCAGAACAGCTGATGGTTGGGGGGGGGAGGAAAAATAGCAACTTATCAGGCAAGTTTGCCAGGTAAGGAGTGAGTGGTTGGGGAGTGTTCTTATGGGCCATGTGGGCAGTGCAGACTTGAGTTCCCATGCAGCCTGGATTAATTGCTTTGGGGGGTGCTCTGGGGGTGACATTTCTCTGTGGCTCACCAAAATTTTCTCTGTGGCCCACCAGTTGGTGACCACTGTCTTAGCTTGTACAACTGACAAATTATATAAGGAACTACGCCTGCCTGTCTCTTGTATAACTGGAGAAGAAAGTAAAACGATGGCTGCACAAAGAATCTGAAAGCAGAAAATGATGTGCCAATCTTCCAAAATTAAATATGATATCACCCATTACTGGAACAATATATTTCACTTAACGTTTGCACATGTGTGTCTAACTGCATTACATTCTAGTGGTGATTTGCATTTTGATTGTTATTCTTTTTACTTTATTTTGTTTCTTTTTATACAAAGTCTTCTTGATATTCTGTGTTTAATATTTTAAACAATGGCCAATAAACAAACTATTCTAAGATGTTTATCAAAACAAAGTTAGATTTATGAAAAATTCATATTTTGGAGTTGCCTTCTTTATTGTTTTTCCAGATCAGTCATAGAATTGTTTCAGAGACTCTGAGTGATAAAAGTAAATTCCCTTTTTTCCACCGGATGCTCCTCAAAGAAGGGTTTCAGTATTCAGCAATTGTCCAAGTGCTCCTGCACTTCAGATGGACCTTGATTGGGCTCCTTGCTCCAGACACAGAGGAAGGAGAGAATTTCCTCAGGACTTTTCCCCCTTTGCTTGTCAGGAATGGAATTTGTGTCGTTATATCACAACAATTCTCAATGACTGGATATCTAGCACCCTTGAGGGATTCCAGCTTTTCTCAGTGGAAACAAGTCAATGTCTTTGTTCACTTCACAGAACATATTATTGTTTCAAACACATTTCATATTTTTCATCTAACAATTGACATTTTGTCAGGACCCATTAGAGATAAAATCTGGGTCACCACAGCTTTGGAAAACTATATAATATCTCATCTTGGATATCATAAATACATCCATAGTATATGGAGCTTTGAATTTATGCAAATGATAAGTCCAAAATATGGTGCTTTTGAACCCTTTTCCTTTTTAGACTCCCAGTATAAAGACAAGAATTTTCAGTGTTCTTTTTCAAAGCATGTTTTTTCTGTCAAAGGCCGGAAAAGATGCACCCAAAAAACTCCAGTGGAGATGGAAGAGGATTTGAATGGGATGTTTGTTGAAAACAGTGATTCTGTTTACATGATCTTTACGATTCTGGCCCACGTCCTGAAGGCTGCATATTCATCCAGATCCTGTAAGAAAAGGAAGGAGGCCCAAGAGACACTGGAGGCTCCAAGGCTGCAGTCATGGCAGGTATGGGGTCCCAATAAGGATCCAACAAACTAAATTCCTCTGGAAAAGGAATCTGTTAGAGAAAGAAGGGAATCATATCAACTCCTTGTGATACAAGAGGCCAAGGGATTTGGCCAATCTAGTTGCTGGGAGGGGGGGATAATTTACCAAGGAGCTGGTAGCAGATATGTTTGATATTAAAAATTTGTTGTTTGCCAATTTCTCACCACATATTAAGCATCTTGGGGAACCAGTCTCGTCAGCAGCGAAAGCAAATGAATCTGCCACATACCATTAAATGTTCTGTTTATTTCTGAAACTTGTCTTTTCTTGGATTTATCTATGGTTGGCCTACCAGGGGTCAAAAAGCTCAATAAATCACATGCTGGCAGGTGTCGCACATTGGTGGTTGTGACACATATTTTGAAGGACAGGGATCTGCAGCAGAGTGATGAAAGAGCCACATGCTGCACTAGAGCTGCAGGGTGCTGACCCTGATCTAGTCAAACCCTCCACCCAAGCAGAAGCTACATCATTTTTAATAGATGGCAATCCAGTCTCTTCTTGAAAGCTTCCAGTGATGAAGCTCCCACTAGTTGATTGTTTTCACTGTCAGAAACTTTCTCCTTCTTTCCAGGTTGAATCTTTCCTTGTTCAGTTTCCATCCATTATTCCTTGTCCGGCCTTTAGAAAATAGCTTGACCCCTTCCTCCTCTCTGTGGCAGCTCCTCAAATATTGGAAAACTGCTATCATATCTCCCCTGGTCCTTCTCTTCACTAGACTAGTCCTGCCCAGTTTCTGCAACCGTTCAACATTAAGCATCTTTGCAATTAAAAAAAAAACTATAAGAAAAAGTCACAGATGAAAATACCAGGTGGGATAACAAACCAAGGTTTCTGCTTTTAAAATTCCTGGATGTTTTCATTCTAGTTCCATCCCTTTCTGGAGAAGAATGAGTTCTACAATCTTTCCCACTGGAATCTTTACATGGACCCTAATGGAGAAATAGCTGCAGATTTGGACATCGAGTTCATGGTGATTTCGTCTGAGGGGGATTTGATCAAAAGGAAACTGGGAAGTATTGAAAGACAGAGAGTTATTATTAGCGAAATTGCTCTTTCATGGATAAATCTGCTCAACAAGGTGGGTCAAATATTGCTGTGTTTTCTCCTTTTTTCTAAAGATTATGATCCATTTCAAATAGTTTAACTCTAGTCACCATGGCAGATGACCCTCACTGGGAATTGATGGATTGTGGGGACTTCAATACTACTCATACAAGTGTCCTTCAGATGCCATGATATCCTTATGATGATGAAATACAGTTATGACTGGATAGAGATCCTGTTGGTCCATGTGAGAAATAAGCCCCACCTTGTCCAGATTGAAGAATGTCTCTCTTGAAAGGTCACTGATGTTCTTGTTGATGCTGTGCACACCTAGGCCGCTGGGAGAGATGTGCAACTTTTCTCCATCCCAAGACACTTGCTGGGCCGGCTGCAGCCAATGCTCTACATCCTAATGAGCTCCAGGAAGAGGAGGGGATGCTATCTCTCCCATTGTTGAAGCACAATTAAATTTAAGTGTGTTGCGCAAGGTGCTGAAAGAGCAGAGAGCAGGCTATAGAGGTGGTGGGAGCAGCCCAGCCAGTATCTTGGTGTGGAGAGAAAGATGCATGTCTCCCCATCAAAAAGCAAAGCACCAACAAAGGCCAGAAAAAGAGGCTTCGCTCCCACTATGGAATACAGAGCAAGTCTCGATCTGCTGCTGTCGTCCTTCTCTTCTCAGGGCAGGCTAGGAGTGAGTCAGAGGGGAGGGTGAGGGGAGGGGCCAGCCAGTGGGAGGTTCAGCTGCCAGGAAGCCACAGCAGGGGAACAAAACAGCTTCATTTATCTGGGAATCTGTCTTAGCCGTGGTTCTGTGAATCCTAGATAAGAAATTGCAAACAGATAGGTTTGTATTCTTTTTTCTTTTTATTGTTACTAGTACAGTAACCGGCAAGCACAGTTAAACTGAACAAGGTTAGCACTGAAATCAATCATCTTTCAGTGTAATTTATCCCTTCACTCCATCCACCTAATCGCTGTCTATCTCTGCCCTGCACTTGTGTCCCAATTACCCTATCAACACTACAATTCTACGGTCTACATGGCACACTAACTAAGCCACGATTCCCAACTACCCCTTACTCCTCCTGTTCCTGCAGTTGCTCTCTCTTGATTTACCCACCCTGCCAAAAGCTGTCTTTATGAATTTATTAGTATGATGTTCCTCTTCGTTAATGCTGCATTGTTGAATGTAGATATGTATTGAAGTGTTTGTATTCCCCCCTCATCAATCCAAGCTAGTCAGCCTGCAGACGTCATCTGGTAGCAATTTTTGTTTTCATTTCATCTCCTTCACTCCCTTAATCTTCCAATACTGTCTAGCGAGTTGTTTCCCGAAGCCCGACAGGGTGCCCTCTCTACCACTGGTCTCCCTGGAAATGAAACAGAGGGGATTAATATCTTATATTTCATTAGCATTGTTATATTTCCGTTTCTTTATGTGGATTTTTCTATGAAACCATTGACATAATCGTGGAGCATGGATGTCATTGCTATTAACCCACGATGCTTCCGCAATGGGATACCCCTTCCATTTTATCAAATATTGTAACTTTCCCCTATTCTTTCGGGAATCTAATACTTCCTCTACCTCATATTGATCGTCTTTTATTGGACCAGGAAGTGTTTGTGGTGAGTCTATATCTTTATATATATGTTTAATAAACTGCAATGAAATACAGGATGTATTCTTTTATATTGTGATGATAGTTTCAATTGTACAGTCACCAGATTAATTACCTTTACAATTGGGAATGGTCCAATATATATTGGCCCTAATTTCTTACAAGGAAGACCCAGATTTCTATATTTAGTGGACAGATATACGAGATCTCCAATGTGGAAAGGTTTTTGTTCACTTCTCCATTTGTCAAATTGTTTTTTACATGCAATGAAGGCATCACGTAAGGCTTCTCTTTCATATTTCCATGATTGTTGTATTTGTTCATACGATTGCTTCTGCGTTACTGGTGTCTCTGTACTATATGGCAATTCTGGAAATGGTAGTAACTCACTTCCATATACTATTTGAAATGGGGTGTATCCTTTGCTGCTGTGTATAGTGTTATTATAAGCAAACTCTGGGAATGGTAATAATTCAGACCAATCATTTTGTTGATATAATACATAACACCTTAGATATGGTTCTATGGCTGCATTGGCTCGCTCTGCAACGCCGTTCATACTCGGGTGGTAAGCGATACTTAACTCCTGCTGTGAGCCTATCGTTTTCTCAAACTCTCTCCAGAATCTGGCTGTAAATTGTACCCCTCTGTCTGAAATAATACATCTTGTTACACCATGTAAGCAATATATATGTTTTAGAAACAAACCAACTAATTTCTTTGCAGAGGATATGCCTTTACATGGAATGAAATGTAACTGTTTTGAGAACAGATCTATTGCAGTCCATATTACGGTGAACCCATGACTACAAGGTAAACCTACAATGAAGTCCATGGCAATATCCTGCCATGGTTTAACTGGATCAGACACCTTTTGCAATAGTCCTAAAGGTTTTCCAGGACAGGCCTTACTACTAGCACATACTTTACATTTTCTAACGTAACATTCAATATCTCCCCTCATACCTGACCACCAAAATTGTCTCTTAACTAGATGTAACATTTTAAGATATCCATAATGACCAG
>NW_020719803.1:471-12757 GCF_900518725.1 Notechis scutatus | reverse complement strand
TTTAAGACTTGTGGACTTCAACTCCTAGAATTCTCCAGCCAGCTATGCTGGCTGGAGAATTCTAGGAGTTGAAGTCCACAAGTCTTAAAGCGGCCAAGTTTGGGGTCCCCTGGCTTAGAGGGTGGTGTGGACCAAGGCAGTAGGTTTAACTTGATGCCAATCTAATTTCTTGATAGGATTTACACAGCACACAGCATCGTAAACGGATTCAGTTTGCATAACACGGTGATTGTGTCCACCCAGGATAACAAGTGCATATTGTGCAAACTCAGCACGTGAAGTTGGGTGTTGTACAAAGAATATTGGTTGAATAACTTGATTAAAGATAAGTCGGGCATGACTCACTCATAAAGGAACGAAACAGCTGGTCTTCCAGTTAATATGGCTTCATTACTATATTCCCCCCACCCCATCCCCACGTGTATCTAGATCTTTTGCACGGTTTCAGTCTCAGAATTGTAAGCCATTAATGTGTGTGTGTGTGTGTGTGTGTGTGTGTGTGTGTGTGTGTGGCATTCAGCTTTGTTCAGGTATTTTCCCACATCATTGTAGTTGTGCTTTTAAAGTTGTAGCAACGTTTCGGCAGAATCTCATCTGCCATCATCAGGCTTCTGTATAGTGTTCATCTTATATTTTATATATATATATACACACACACACACACACCTATATATTATTTATAGTAATTCTGCTTTCCTCCCTGCTTGTGGTTCTTCCAGCGGCCTGGAAAGTGACTCAGATTGGCACAGGTGCCAAGAGGTTGCGGTGACGGCAGCGGACATTCTGAAACAGAGCGGTCTGCCCCCACCAGTGGCCCAGGACTCCGGCCAAACAATAGAGGCTGCATGGAAAAAAGTCAAAAAGAAGAAGAAGAAGAAGAAGAAAGGGAAAAGAGAGGAGAATGGCCAGCCAGGGGCCATCGAAGCAGCGAGTAACAGCCAGAACAAGGAGCTCTCCTGTCCCAGCAGTCCAGAGGCCATCAGTTGGACAGAGACGATGCAGAGGAAGAGGAAGAGGAAAAGGAGGAAGACAGAAGCAGGAACGGAATGACCCTTCCTCCAATACTTGTTTGCCAGGGGGAGTTACTTCACAGGGGGCAGGGGGCTCCTGAGTTGGGCCTGGTTTGGCTGGGAAAATGAAGGGACTCATTCAGTGATGGAAAAGAGCTGCTCCAACTACTGTGGTGGGGAGGGTAGCATCACAAATTGGGAGGAAGAGCCGGCTGGCACTCCTTGCATCCCATCAAAGTGGACACCCCAACTGCCGCTTTCTCGGGTGAGCCTTGGCGGCTCTTGGAGCTGCAGGAAATGAGGGGGGGGCGGGCAGTGAAGATTGTGGGTGGGCAGGGATGACCAGCTTTGTGGGTCACCTGGAGGAGTGGCCAGAGCAGCTTCTCTGTTTTCTCACCTCCTCCATCTGAAGAATGATGTGACTCCGCCTTTACAGACATGGTTCCAGATCCTGTGAGATGGGTCACTTTGTAAATAGCCAATATACATAACAATATTTTAACATCTCCCCTGTTTTATTGACCAAAAGTTAAATATATGTACAAAACAGAGCTGATGAGGCCCGTGATTCTGCCTGTGAAATCTCCAGAGTGCTCTGGGGCCTAAGAGCAACACCTGGAGCTTGAAACACCCAAATGGATAACTTTGGCTACTGATTTACAAGATTCAAAAGCTCAATGAATAATATTCTGAGCCTCAAATAAGTACAGGGTGATGCATAGGCAAGACTTATGCCTAGTTAATTTCTGGTTTTCTTTTCCACTTTGACTTGACCAGTGATTTTCCCTCTGGCTTTTTTCTTCTGGCTTCTTCCATGTGAACAATTTGTGGTTCTCCTAGCAACAGAAAGATCTTGGCTATGCCTGTTGTGTGTGGAGACACTGCTCTCCAGTGAGGAGGCCAAGAGTAAGCTAGCATATCCCCAAACATTCACTAGGAAAGAAGTTTGGATTGTGCATTTGGAGAAGTGGCCTAATGGGCTGAGTTGTTGCCGGTGATAGCAGACACACGTCTCCAGCCAGTTGTCTCCGGAGCCGGATTCCAAAATGAGCAACCGCTAGGGAAAAAGCACAGCTACCATTTAAACCCCCTGTGAAAAAAAAAAGCCTGTTTCTGCAACTGGTCCAAATTATGCCCAGTCAGAGGCTGTTACATAACTAATCTAGCACTTGGGAGGGAGGAGGGGTGCCTGAATCCAGGAAGGGAATGTTGAGGCAGATCAGATGCAGGTGGAGGGAAGCTGGTGGAATGCAGGTGGTCTCCAGTTCTTTGACTTGGGGTAGCAGCAACAGGGTTCCTTTGTTTTTAAGCAATTTATAGAAATGATGCTCATCCTCTTTGGGGATTTATTGCTATTTTTACAAACATCATGAGGACAAGCTATTTGGTTTGCTTATTTCTAAAATGGGAGGTGAGACTTACATGTTTCCATGTTTTACTTAGGCTCTTAACTCTATTATGAGCGGGTCTTTTAATTTAAATTTGAAGCAGTATTCTGTTGATGATGTAGAATGCATCTGTTACACTTGATTGCTGCCAGCGCAGATTCCTGGTGCCTTGCACAATTGCACAAGCATGTAGAAGGTCCAGGAAGTATCAACTGCCTGGTTCAGACCTTTGGCATTGCTCTCCTTGCAGTTTCCGCTTCGGGCTCAGCCTGTGGGGCCGCTTGTGGGCTGAGAACCTGCCAGGAGCATCTCTGCAACCAGAGCCAAGTTGAGTCCAAGTTCTCCCAAGGCTCAGTGCCCCAGGTGTGTGCCTGTCCTAGAGGATGAGTGGTCCCTTTCTTTGTTCCCTGTTCCAACTCTGCTTTGTCCTTCTTCCGAGTCTTGCTCTGGGATCCCACCTGAAGAGCAGGAGGCCCCTCACTGTTCTACTCCACCCTCCCTCTGGCAGCCAGCCAGCCCCAGATCAAAGAACATTGTCCACTACAAACCCTTCCTGTCTTCTCAGCAGTGCAAAAGCTCCGTCTCTGCCCCCTGCTTGCTTGGGGCATCTTTTCCTTGGAGTTTTGAAATTACAGCCTGTGGGAGAAGGGGGGAAAGCCACACAAATCCCGGCAGAGGAGGCAGCCAGGGGCACCGCCTGGCCTTCCGGCCCAGGAGCAGGGGAAGGTCCCACGGGCTGCAGGCAAGGGCTGCCGAACGTCCAGTGGCCGGCCGGGTTATTGCGTGGAGGAAGCCATGTGGGTGGAGATGAAGGTCTCTATCACGCCGTGGGCAGAGGGCAGCAAGTGGCCGTTGGAGGAGTCGGAGCTCTGGTAAAGGACCAAACTGCCGGAGGAGACTGTTGGGGGGGGGGGGGGAGAGAGGGGGGGGGGGGGGCAGCAGAAACAACAGGTGAGCACATCGCACAAGGAGCTTTTCGCTCTTTCCTTCACAATCCCTACACCCCCCACCCCAAAGTATCCCAAGTCCTATTTAATCAGCTCATTTTAAAAACACGGAAGGGATCATTGTTAAAGCCACCTGTGACAGACAGCATGTTTCATTCCTAGAGCAGGGGTCTCCAACCATGGCAACTTTAAGCCTGGAGGACCAATTCTGGGAGTTGAAGTCCACCAGGCTTAAAGTTGCCAAGGTTGGAGACCTCTCCCCTAGAGAGTTTGTGGCTGACTGTTTGGGGGCATCCCATTCTGGCAGGGGATGGTGGCTCTTCTGAGATGACACCCCTTGCTAAGCAGATCCCCAAGGAGCAGAGGAAGGTCCCCGTCTCCCTCCTTCGCCCCAGGCCACTGAAGGCAAAGCCTTTTGCCTTCCTTTCAGGGCTGTGGAGAGCATTTGGAAGGGAGGGGGCTGCCAGCATCTCAAAGCCTCCGCGCCCCAGGGGTGGGGATGCCTTACCTCTGCAGACCTTCTCCAGCCACCTGCAGATGGTTGTGCACGATCGGAGAAGATGGGGTAGCTGTGTGTACACCCACAGGTGGCCGGGTTTGTGCACAGTTAGCCCCAATCGATTTGCCCAGATTAAAGACAACCGACCCAATTTTATAACCTTTTTGCAGGGGTCATTAAGCGAACCCGGTGGTCATAAGTGCAAATGGCGGCTTTGAATAAAACGTTCAGGGATCTAACGGAACATTTAGGGCCGAGGTCTCAAAACTTGGCCACTTGAAGAGTTGTGGACTTTAACTCCCAGAATTCTGGGAGTTGAAGTCCACCAGTCTTCAAGTGGCCAAGTTTGGGGACCCCTGTCCTTGGGGAAAGTTGCCACTTACCAGCGGGGCTGGAGGTGAGGCGGGGTCCTGACTGAAGGTGCGACTGGATGGATCCTTCCTGGCCCTGCAAGTGGACCGAAGGCTGGCTGGTCGGCGTTGGGATCCCGGATTCCGTGGGAGTCTCTGCGTCTGACGTGAAGATCTGGGGGGGAAATCGCAGGACAACCCAAAGGCTGTTACATAGACAGCTTGCCCATGGCTACTTGGGAGACGCAGCACGGTAGAAGACTAAAACAGCAGTATTGGGCTTAGAAAGGCTTAGAAAGTCAAACGGATGCAAAACGTTCAGAAGAAACGCTTTGAATCTTGCAGAGTGATGGCCCCTCTGATGTTCGGTATCCAGGGTTGCAGTGTGTTTGGGCCTAGAGGGTTTTTATTATGGGCTTCCTCCTGCCCCACACAGCTGTTTGTCAAAGAAGAGTGAACCAAAGCTTTTCACTATTCACCAGCACTTGGAGCAGCTGTCAAATTTATTCTTGCCCAGTTCCCTTTATTCTGAGCATACCCGAAGAAGCCTTTTTTGTCCTTCGCATCCTCCACTAAAGCTCCTCTTATTTGGAGGGTTTATTTTCCTCTCTCTAAAGTCTGAGGCTTCCCAGCTCTGCTCTTCCATGAGAATTGCCTGCCTCTCCGTTTCCTGAAAGTGTCTTTTCTCTCTCTCTCTCTCTCTCTCTTCAGATTTTCACTCAGCTTTTGTGTGCGGCTCTGCTCTTGTTTCCTTTTTCCTTCATTTGGTTTAGAGGTTAACGGGCACTTTTAAAATCCCCTCCTTTCGGAGCAGCTATCCATCCTGAAGTCCTCTTCCCATTTCTCTCTCCTGCTACGTGTCCTATTTTATCCCTCTTCTATTTTGAACAAAGTTCAAATTCCTTAAAGTCCAAGACACACATGTGCCCATGCTAAGACTTATTATTTGTTAAAATCCAGAATCAGCATTAAGTGGTCCATTTCCATTAATTTTCCTGCTGTTTCTGTTTCCTCAGCTAAAACTTCCTATTGCTTTAGCACAGGGGTCTCCAACCTTGGCAGCTTTAAGACTTGTGGACTTCAACTCCCAGAGCTTTGCTGGCTGAGGAATTCTGGGAGTTGAAGTCCACAAGTCTTAAAGCTGCCAAGGTTGGAGACCCCTGCTTTAGCATGCAGTCCAGGACAGCTGAGCCTCTTCTGCCTTCCTGGACTCTTCCCCTGGAGCGGATGGTCATCAAGAGAAGCTTGGAATGTATTGAAAGGGACAAGAGAGGTTGGAACTTCCCTCAATAGCCTTTGGTGCCTCTGCAACTGGCAAAGTGCGAATAGAATTAATTAGAATAGAATATCAGAGTTGAAAGGGACCTTGGAGGTCTTCTAGCCCAACCCCCTGCTTAGGCAGGAAACCCTACACCACTTCAGACAAGTGGTTATCTAATCTCTTCTTAAAAACTTCCAGTGTTGGAGCATTTACAACTTCTGGAGGCAACTTGTTCCACCATCAGGAAATTTCTTAGTTCTAGGTTGCTTCTCTCCCTGACGAGTTTCCACCCATCACTTGGCTCCCTTTTTTTTCTTAGCACCTACAATTTGCTGGCCCCGTACTTTGCAGGCAAGCCCCCTTCACTTTTCCTGCTTCTTCATCCAGCTCCTTCATCTTCTTTAAAGCAGCTGAGTTCTCCCACCCCTTAAAGTAGCTTTAAAGAATTACATTCACATTAACAAATTGACTACAGCCTGAAAAAGATGGGCTGCTTGAATGAATAATCAGGACGAGTTTCGCTTCTACTTGCCGGAGGTCCAAAGGCCGCCTGAGTCCCTTTTCAAATGGTGCAGGGACCTTAAAATAACACTCAATCTTTAACAAGCAAATTAAACTTCACAATACCATAAAATCAGTAATAAAGGCAATCTTGCCAGCCTTGGCCTTTGATCTTCTAATCTTAAAGACTTCGGAGGAGAAGATCAAAGGCACAAAGTTGGCCATAAAGCTAGGAAAGAGAGAGAGAGAGAGTCCTGAAACCTTTCAAAGGCGGGAGGCTCTGCTTGTCTTCCGTCTAAGAAATATCTCAGCTTTTTATGGCCAAGGAAAACCTGCCCTGGGCAAATTTCCTGTGCTCACACAACCCTTTTAAGCAAGAGTGGGGCCACCTTTTGTGAACCGGAGAGTGGCTTCACAAGGAGGTGGGCAGCATATACATTTAATTTAATAAATGCATAAAATGCAACCAGCTCTCCTTGCCAACCAAAGAACTGGGGGATACCTTGCAGGAACAAAGCAACCTCACCAGATAAAGCAGAGCCAATATTAGGGTTTGGGGCAGGATGTTTCACTTTAAAGCAGAGGCCTCCAAACTTGGCAACTTTAAGAGTTGTGGACTTCAACTCCCAGAATTCTGGGAGTTGAAGTCCACAACTCTTTAAAGTTGCCAAGTTTGGGGAACCCTGCCTTAAAGGGTGGGAAGGAGAGCAGGACCTCTGTGGAGGGGCAAATGTTTCCATTCCTGCCTTCATCCCCTAAGAAGACCCTCCAGAATGACCCAAAATCCTATTTGAAACTTGGGGTGTAAAATTTAGCAGGAACAAAGAGATTTAGTTTCAGGTTGTGAAACTCACACTTGTGTTTGGCTAGCGGTGTCATCAAATTGTTTTTGCAAACCACTCCTTTCTTAGAAGAGAAGAGTATTTGCGGCTCAGGGTTGAGCTGTTGGGTCTTTGGTGCTCTCTGAGCTTGCCTGCTTTCTTGCAGACGTTTTGTTACCCAACTAGGTCGTATCATCCGTGCTAGAAGAGAGTGGGGTTGGCTCTCGGTTTACATACTAGTTTCTTGTCCTGCCGAAGAAACTGTAGGATAACTTCCTCCTGAGAAACTTGCCTCTTGGGCCAGGGTTTGGTCTGCTGTGGGTGCAGGAGCAGATCCCATGTGGTTCGCCTCAGCTTGTTCTCTGTTGCTGCTTGGACCACTTGGGGGTTGGCCCCTTGGGCTCCCTTCACCCCCCCCAGTCCCCCCCCCTCACCTGTTTGGTGGGTGTCAGGCTGGCCAAGGTACTGAGGTTCGCCGTGTCTGTGATCACCATGGTCTGAGGGAGAAGGCTGGTGTGTGCATATTGGGTCGCCTCTGGCTTGTGGCTATAGAGTCCTGGGGACAATGGAAATCAAGAAGGCACCATGAGCAGCGGGGGGCTTGAGGGACAGGCTGAAAGGCCCTCCTTTCCATCAGCTCCCAGGTGCAGGAAGGGTGCCTGGTGTGGAGCCTTCCTGGGATGGCCGCCCTCCCCTGTCCAAACCTACCGTGAGGCGCCTGGATCTGGGCCATGGTGGCCATGAAGGGGCTCTGGTTAAGGTGGCCCTGGACCTGCTGCATGATGGGCTGCTGGTAGGACGGGTGCAGCTGCTGGGAGAACTGGACCGGCTGGAGGGTGGTGAGGCTGCTGCCCATGTTGTTGATCATGGGGACGCTCTGACCTTGGGTGGAAGCCAGACCTGGAGACCACAGACCCTTCATCAGGCTGGGCAGCAGCACCCAGAGCTTGTCAAACCCCCAGTGGGGCCCCCCTTAACATGATCCCGCAGCCCTCATGCACACCGCCCCACCATTGGATGGATTCGTCATCATGCTAAGCCCCAAGATAACCCATTGGCTTGGTTTTGTCCTAGCAGATTCTTTGGGGCAAAATGGGATGACTGGCTTACTGGCCACTTGATGGCTGGTTCAATTGAGTTGGCTTAGGGTGGTTTAAGGCTCTGGCCCAGGGCTGTCAAACTCAAGGCCAATGGGCTGGATCCAGCCCGCAGGGGGCTTAGATCTGGCCCATGGGGCCCGTCTGGAAGCAGCAAAGGACTGGCCCACAGTGCCTCTGCCAGCAAACATGGAGCTCAGGGGGGGGGGCTCCGTTTTCATTGGCAGAGGGCTAGCAAAGCAAACTAAAAACACAAAACAAATGTTTCCCCTTTTGCAGTGGAGCATCCAAGAAGGGACAGGAAAGAGGAAAGGCAAAAAAAAAGAAGGGAAGAGGGGAAGAGAGCAAGGAAGGAAAGGGAAGGAAAGAGGGGAAGGAAGGAAGAAGAAAGGAAGGAAGGAAGGAAGGAAGGAAGGAAGGAAGGAAGGAAGGAAGGAAAGGAAGGAAGGAAGGAAGGTTATAATGAGAGTGAGGAAGGGTCTTAGGGAAGTCCTGCCTTAGCACTTGGCCAACACAGGTGCCCCCAAACCGAGGGACTGAACTGGCCACGCCCACCATGGCCACACCTCCAGCCCTCCAAGGTCCAACACAACCCTGATGCGGCCCTCAATGAAACGGAGTTGACACCCCTGGTCTAGCCATTGAGCATACGGCTTTCCATAGTGTGCCATGCTTTTTATTGGTAAACTATGGTTTATAGGATTCTGTTATGCACATGGACTTAAACTCTGGTTAAGATGAATGGTGGCTGCTTGGTGGAGTGTAGGAAACCACCCACATAGGCAAACCTATTAACCTGGAGCACAAATCTCAGTGCAGCACCTTTGGCTACTTCACTGGGTCCTTTGCATGAAGGCTGAGCTCAGTGGTCCTCCGGCCATAATATTTTCCACCCAAAAATATCATCTCAGCTGGAAGGCCTCAAGCTATGGGCAGCCCCTGCCAGTAAGGAAGGAATGCCCAGCTGGGCAGCAGAGGGCATGGCTCCTGAAGAGGGAGCTGCCCTGCACGTCTCCAGGTGCCAGCTACTTTCACGAGGCCCGCTCTCCACACTCAATGCCTCCTCACTTACCAATGACTAAGGTGGAGGCCCCCGTGTTGGTGAACGTTGGTGCAAGCGAAGGTGTGTCTCCAGGGCCAATGGCCATGACCCCCGGGAGGGAGGCCATGATAAGGTTCTGCGTTTGATGGCTCAGGGCGTGCGAGTTGGGATCCAGGCTGTGCAGTGCTGTCAGGGTACTGACGGGGGGAAGCGAACCCCCTGGAGCAGAGATCTGTGGGACAGGAAGGAAGCCATAAGGTCTAAGGACCCTTCGGAGCCCACCACAGTAGTGCCAGAACTCTTGAAGTCAAAAGTCTTCACCCCAGCTGATCCTTCTCCTCTCCTGCTGGAGTCAACACCCAGCTTGGACATAAATGTGCTGGGTGATCAGAGTGTACAGGCCACATCTGCCATCTGTAGACGGCACATACCAGGAGGGGGAAGCCCTCAAGGGAGGCCCACAACGGATGGCAGAAACGGCAAGGGGTCCTTCTCCTTGGCTTAGGATGCTCCCCTTGGCTTCTTGTCAAACTAAGCCCAAGAACTCAATTTACCTGGGGGCCGCTGGAGGCAGAGTCTGGGTGAGGCTGGGCCGCATAAGGGATTCCACAAAAAACATTGTTAAAAAAATATCCTCAAATGTCATCAACAGTTCATGATTTCTCCAATACATGAACTGTCCTGAACACATGAATGGAACATGGAATGAAGATCATGAACAGTTCCTCAGAACATGGCTTCTCCAGCTCACTCCTGGCTGCCAGAGACTTGACAACGCTTCCTCTCACATATCTGAGCCACATTTGGCTTGAGAGAGGAGGCACTTGAGACCCTCAGTTATGGCTTGAAGATGATCATCAGTAAGTCTGGACCTGTACTTGGACTTGTTAAAGTTCAGGGTGGAGAAGAAGCCACGACGAGGAACGGCGGGCGGGACTTCCTTCAGAGGTCCATTCCCCCTGCGGGCCGCACTAATATTATACTTTCATATCACGGTGGGGGCCACAGGATATCGTCCTGCGGGCCGCAATTGGCCCGCGGGCCGCGAGTTTGAGACCCCTGCCCAAGAATGATGTGGGAAAAGAATAATGGAAGGAAGGTCTTCTAGTCCAATCTCCTACTCAAGGTGGAGACCCGAGACAGATAGAGATAGAGACCTTCTATCCTTCATAAGTTTCCATCCATTGAACAATTCAGGCAGAGTTCAGTTTTTTTTATTGGTTCATGCTAAATAGACAGAATCTTGCCAGACGACGTGACTACCAGATATACCCTGGCAAAGTGGCTATCCCAAGTCTCTACCTTTTCAGCTCTGGTTTGGGCTGCCTCTTGTCTTCCCCTCCCCCTCTCTGGAGTGGGTTCCCTCCTTCCCTGAAACTGCTGCTTCCCTGCAGTCCCTCATCCCAGCTCCCCCCACCGTCCCCCAGGGAGCAGCATCCCTCCCACTGGCAGGCTCCGAGAATCCAGCCAGAGCCTCTCCCGTCCGGCCCCCCACCAGGGTCTCGGGCACCTTTCACTCACCAGCTTGGTGTCTGGTCCTGAGCTGGTGGAGCAGAGGCTCGGGGAGGACGCTTGGTGCAGGATGGTCTGGGTGGTTGTGATGGAATTGTGCTGGCTGTTGTTGGAGGAATCGGTCTCACTGACGGGCTGCTGGCCGTACCTCATGCCCGGGTCCGAGAAGGAGAGACCTTGCGGATGCTGCTGCTGCTGATGGAGAGGAGAGGGCTCTGAAATGGCAACGGCAACAAGAGAGCCTCATCAAGTAGATGCCTTGGTGAGCATGGCCAGGGACAGAACCCCCGTGCCACAAAGTGGGGAGAGGGTTTCCATGCCACAAGCATTTGCCCCCAGGATAACCCTTGGTTAGTCTGCCTGATCTGTGTCCTCTTGCTCAGCTTGGGGCAAACAGTAGGATTTGGAGCATGGCAGGGATGAGATTCTACTGGTTCAGACCGGTTCAGGCGAACCGGTCTGAACGGTGATCATTTGGCTCCGCCCACCTGCCCCTGCCCTTTTCCTGTGCTTTATTTCCTTGTTTTTGAGCACAGCTGATTCGCACAGCCGAGCATCAGCTGTTTTACTCACCGGGGCTGCAGCAGAAGGAAAAAATATTATAGCTAAAAATTGTCTTTTATAAATGCTGGGCGTGCACGCAAAGCACACGCTCACCGCACCAGTTGTTACACCGGTTCAATCGCACCACTGGAGCAGGTGTTTCAGTCCCCTGAGGACAGCAGACCCCAACTTTTCTGGCTCCACAGACTGGCGGGGGAGGGGGTGGTTTCAGGTGCGCAACCAAATCCTGTGCATGCGCAAACGGAGCTTTGCGCACTTGCCTGCAGTTTGCGCGGACCAGTTCCCAACAGGCCACGGACCGGTAGTGGGCTATGGACTAGGGGTTGGGGACCCCTGCTTTAGGAGACCTTAACCTCCTCCTGCCCTCCCTTTCTCCAGAGCTTGGCAGAACTCGAGGCTACAAAGCAGCAACTTGAGTCAGCAAAGCTCTTCCCATCTTCCCATTTCGCTTAGAAACAGAACTCTACATGTGAATATACAGGCAGCCCTCGGCTTACAACGGAAAGTTACACCGGCATTGAAAAAAGTGGCTTACTCTCGTTTATAACCATCCCGGCATCCCATGGGTCACCTGGCTGATAAAAATTCAGCGCTTATATTTATCAATACTCAAATAGGGGGACAATATAGTGCATTATTTTAGGTTGCTTTTTTTTTGGTCTTGTTTAGTTTTTGCTTTGTTGTTATTTTCTTTTTTGTTGTTGAAGTTTGTGTTTTAACTTTGGAAATAAAATTAAAAATTGATCAAAAATCTTTCAGACACTTAGAAACCAGCATGTAGTATTTCGGACAGTTTTAGTGTCCTGGGGTCAGGAGAGAGCAGCTGAAGCAGCAAGGGCGACTCGGGAGTAAGGCTGGAAGGTCCCTGGCCATGCCCCTCCCATAAAGGATAAAAACCAGCCCTCGGGGATGTGCTCTTTGCAGGAAGCAAAGAAGTTCTTTAGACTCTGAGTCCTCGTTGAAGCCCTGCGAACTCTAGTTTATTTTTGAAACTTCTGTCAGATGATATTTATCAGTAATTAGACTTCTGTTCTTGGCAGCCTTTCACAACCTTCAAAGGGCTTGCTTTTATCTCAGACAATTAGGTTTAAATGACGGCTGGGAATGCACGGAATTCCCAGTGCCACATTTTAAAAAAAGGTTTGATTTTATACACAGTTTGTGTTTGTTTAATTTGAACAAGGCTTGGGTCAGAACACAGTTTCCTACAAGCAAAGTCAATGGGGGAAGCCAGATTTGCTTAACGACCTCAAGATTCATTTAATCATTAAACTGATTTAAATAGGGGGGGGGG
>NW_020719802.1:0-12759 GCF_900518725.1 Notechis scutatus | reverse complement strand
TCAAGAGTCAAGAATCAAAAGGTATAACACTTAATGATAGTCACAGCGTACAATAAGCAATCAAATCATACTAGGAAACAGACAATATAAATCGTAAGGATGCGAGCGACAAAGTTACAGTCATACAGTCACAACTAGGAGGGGATGGGTGATAAGGAGTGATGAGAAGATTAATAGTAATAGTAGTGCAGACTTTGTAAATAGTTGGACAGTGTTGAGGGAATTATTTGTTTAGCAGAGTGATGGTGTTTGGGAAAAAAACTGTCCTTATGTCTATTTCTTCTGGTGTGCAGTGCAATATAGTGTCATTTTGAGGGAAGGAGTTGAAACAGTTTGTATCTGGGGTGTGAGTGGTCTGCAAATATTTTCACAGCCCTCTTCTTGACTCGTGCAGCATACAGGACCTCAATTGAAGGCAGGTTGGTAGTAATTGTTTTTTCTGCAGTCCTAATTACTCTCTGAAGTCTGCGTTTGTCTTGTTGGGTTGGAGAACCAAACCAGACAGTTATAGAGGTGCAGATGACAGACTCAATCATTCCTCTAAAGAACTGGATCAGCAGCTCCTTGGGCAGTTTGAGCTTTCTGAGTTGGTGCAGAAAGAACATTCTTTGTTGTGCTTTTTTGATAACGTTTTTGATGTTAGGTGTCCATTTTAGGTCTTGTGATATGATAGAACTTAGAAATTTGAAGAGAAAAGCCTTTGCTGATATCCGATATAATGAGGGACAATTTGAAAGGAATTTCTATTTAGATTTGGCCTTTGGCTTCTACAAGAGAGCATCTTATCTGAAAACCCTTGAATGCAAATGTTCATCTTGATTGTTAGCCTCCTCAAGTCTTTTTTTTTGGGGTGGAATGAAGTCTCCAAATGTAACTAATAACAAACTTTGTATTAGTTTTATACTAATTATACAGATTTGTAATTCAGATATGTTATAGTTCAACTAGCGTGGAACAAATTTGTTCTTCCATGCCAGTTGTTGTTATCTTATTGAAGTTATTCAGCAGAAAGGACCTTATCTTGGATACCTAGTTAAGCCTTATAAATATCTCCTTCTGACAACTTGTATCCATTGCCTAGATGCTGCAGCAAAAGATGCCTGGATCACTCTTTTTGAGGGACATGTTCTAATGACCTCACATCTATCTCATATCACTACAGTTCTAAAAACTGAGCAGTTACTTTAAATCTTATTTCAAGAACATGTCAGCATGTCAGGCTGGTTAGTGCTAATGTTTTTTTTTTTTTTAATTCCTGTTTTTCTACTTAGTCTCTTCCTCAGTCCAAATGTGTGGAAAAATGTCAACCTGGATTTGTCAAGCAAGCTCGAGAAGGAGAGCCAGTTTGCTGCTATGACTGCATTCCTTGTCCAGAGGGGACCATCTCTATTCAAGAAGGTGCTTAGGCTGAAGATAATGGAAGGGCTTGTAGAAGTGGATTCATTCAGAGTGTTTATATGGAACTGCAAATTAAAAAACTGTTTGAAGCTCAGCTGCTTTCTTGTTAATTTTCATACTGCACAATTTATGATCTAAAGGAAAGAATAGTAAAAAAAAATTCTTAAAGGAGAAGCTGGATAGAGACAGAAGTGTGAAATATTGAGCAAACTTTATTACACCCAGAGCCAATATCTCTTCTGCTTTTTATTTTTGAATGTGATCTTCCACATTTATATCTCTAGGAACATTCTTTGAAACTCAAGGCATTATTTTAGGTCCACCTAATGTAAGGCTAATTTTGATACATTCTCCATGGGCTTCCCCTTGAGGGTCACTGGGAAGGTGTTGCTGCTCCACAATGAAGTGGACAGTTATGACTGCACCTCAATTGACACATTTTACCATTGCTGCCAGCAGCCATTTCTGGTTACTTGCAGAACTAGTTTTCTTTGTGAGTTAACTAGGTTTTATAAGATAAAACATCCTTGAGATCCAGTATATTAACAAGTGTCATCTGGCACAACCCAGGATGTTTGCCTAGAAAAGTTAACTGTTTCATTTTCTCACTTCTAATAATGTAGCTTCCTATAAAGTATCTGCACGTTACAGAGGAAATTATTCATTTCCAAGAACTTCCCCCAATTTGATACACCTTCGCAATATAGCTACAGCTGATAGATGATAGGTAGGTAGGTAGGTAGGTAGATAGGTAGGTAGATAGATAGATAGATAGATAGATAGATAGATAGATAGATAGATAATGGATAGATAGATAGATAGATAGATAATAGATGATGATTGATAGATGATGATAGATAGATGATAGACGATAGACAATAGAAGATACATAGATAGATGATAGATAGATATGATAGATAATGATGATATAGATAGCTAATGGATGGATGAAAGATAGATGGATGGATGATGATGATAGATGATGATAGATAGATGATAGCTAGATAGATAGCTAGATAGATAGATAGATGTGTGTGTGTGTGAGAGAGAGAGATGACAAACAGACATAGAGATAGAAAATTATATTCTTCAGAATTTTTTTTTCAACTCTTAACAAATGCTTCTTTGAAAATGCTTGTGGTATCAACTGTTGTGGCAAGAAGTATTTCTTGAAATGTAAAAGGATAGAAGGTTAAAGAAATATTGCTTTGTTGTTTTCTCAAATATGGAACAATGCATGAACTGTCCGGATGATAAATATCCAAACGAAGACCGAGTTCAATGTATCCCCAAAGCTGTATCCTTCCTATTGTATGAAGAATATCTGGGCATCATCTTGGTCTCCTTTGCCCTATTCTTGTTCCTAACATCAGGTTTTGTCTTAGTTATATTCTTTCAATACCTAGAAACTCCCATTGTCAAAGCTAACAATCGTGACCTCTCTTTTATCCTCCTGGTCTCACTCTTGCTTTGCTTCTTATCTCCTTTTCTCTTCATTTGTCAACCAAGGAAAGTCACCTGCCTTTTGCGACAAATGGTCTTCAGCATCACTTTCTCAGTTGCCATTTCTTCTCTCTTGGCCAAGACAATCACAGTGGTGCTGGCTTTCCTGGCCACAAAACCAGGAAACCGAGTGAAGAGATGGTTGGGGAAGAGCTTAGCCAATTCCATCATCCTTTCTTGTTCTGCTGTCCAAATTATCCTCTGCTCCATCTGGCTTGGAGCTTCTCCCCCATTCCCTGACTTTGACTTTCACTCTCAACCTGGAGTGGCCATCTTCCAATGCAATGAAGGCTCCGTTGTCATGTTCTACATCACCCTCAGCTACCTGGGCTTCCTGGCCACCATCTGTTTCATAGTGGCTTTCCTGGCCAGGAACCTGCCTGGGGCTTTTAATGAAGCGAAGCTTATAACCTTCAGCATGTTGGTCTTCTGCAGTGTCTGGGTGACTTTTGTGCCCACCTACCTGAGCACCAAAGGGAAATACATGGTAGCTGTGCAGATCTTCTCCATCTTGGCCTCCAATGCTGGGCTTCTGGGCTGCATCTTCATCCCCAAATGCTACATAATCATTCTGAGGCCAGACCTGAATACAAAGGAGCAGCTTACAACCAAAAAAAACGAAGAAATATGAGACAGGGGGATTTTAAGTCTCAGCATTTTCCAACAAGCCACATTTAGAAAATGCTCCCAGCTGCTCTCCATACCTAAGCAGACCTACAATTTTGGTTGAAATGATTAAAAGGCTGGTGCAAGATTCTGTTCCACATCCTTATCTAGTAGAATTCCAAGATGTTCACTGAGGTCTTTTGAATTCTTAAGATGGCATATCTGTCCTGGGCCTTTAGCCTAACTGATATCAGGTTTTTGAAGCATGATATTTGTGCAATGGGAATGTTGTGCTGATGCCAAAAATATATGTTGGTGGTGCCCGAAAATTTCCATCATTTTAGTTGTATCATCGTTCATCTGCAGTTGGTGTGCTTTTCAATATTGGACTCAAGATCACATTAGGAGTAGTATAATTTGGATTTAGCAACTAGTCGACCAAGTTATTATGAATAAGTTAAACAAGAATGTAGCTAACATAGACCATAATAAGATTTTTAGAAAATGATTTCTACAGAATGGGATGATTGAATGTCCCATTGATGTCAGGGAGAAGTGAAATTGGCCCCAAATGCTCAATCAGAAGCTGTGGTAATTCATACATCATCATATTCTGGTTTTGGACAGTCCAAAGAATCCAAACCAAAGAGTCCAAAGATTGTCATTGGGAAATGAAGGTAGGCCCTGGTCTTATCTATGAGACTTATTCTTCCTCCTTCACTGTATTATCACTTTCTATCTTTCTAGCATACAAAACGTTCTCCGCCTTCCTCAAACCCTTCTTGGAGCTATCAAAAGAATCTCCATTTGGTCTTGACTGAATGTCTATGCAAATTCTCAATCATCCAGGTCATGGTTATCCCAAAGGTGCTTTTTCAAGAGATAACTGGACTTTCTTGTCTTTCTCTGAAGATGTTTCACTTCTCATCCAAGAAGCTTCTTCAGCTCTGACTGTATGGTGGGGAATGGAAGGATTTATAATTGCAGACAGCTGGTCATTTGCATTCTTTTAGAGAGTCATTGAGGCCACCTGGATATTTTTCTCTGTCATTAGGGTCACCTGAGTAGTACAAATGGGTGTGGCATCTTCTTGGAACTGTTGAAAGAAAGTATTCAAACAAGAAAACCCAGTTGTCTCTTGAAAAAGTACCTTTAGAATAACTGTGACATGGATGGCTGAGAATCTCCATAGACACCTTCTTGGAACTCGTCAAATACCCACGTCCTGGTCCGCATCATACAGTTAATGAGGTGGTTTTATGGACAAGATGCTTTCAATCTCCTCCTGGGGGGAGAGTCTGTCATCTTTCTGTGCAATCTTCTCCAGCCTTCTAATGAAAATCGATGTATGTATAGGAAATGGAAAATGCTGTATTTCAACAAATATTTAACAAATTTTAGAAGTGGAAAGGGCATGAGTGCCATGAAATGTTGTTCTTCCAAAGCAGAGTTCAGCTGAAAAAGAGTGAAAATATAATGTTAACAATATGGTCCAGATGCATCTTGACAGAACACTGGGCTGTATCTAACAAAATGAAATTCAATGTAGAGAAAAGTAAAGTCCTACACTTAGGCAAGAAAAACCAAAAGTACACTACAGACTGGGTGAAACCAGGCTGTATAGCAGTAACTGTGAGAGGGATCTTGGAGTCTTAGTGGACAACCAGCTAAATATGAGCCAGCTGTGTGCAGCACCAGCCAAAAAGAGCTAATTAACAGAGAGATACAATCAAGATCAAGTGAGGTACTAATACCAGTCTATAAAGCATTAGTAAGACTACACCTAGAGTACTGTATCCAGTTTTGGTCATCACACTATAAAAAAGATGTTGAGACTCTAGAAAAAGTACAGAGAAGAGTAACCAGGTTGATTAGGGGACTGGAGGCTAAAACATACGATGAACGGTTACAGGAATAGGGCTTGGCTAATCTAGTAAAGAGAAGGACCAGGGGAGACATGATAGCAGTTTTCCAATATTTGAGGGTCACTTGAGACTTTCAAGAAGAGATTGGACTGCCATTTGTCAGAAATTGTGTATGGTCTCCTGCTTGGGTGGGGGGTTGGACTAGATGACCTACAAGGTCCCTTCCAACTCTGATTATCTGTTATCTGTTATATGCAATAGTGTGAGCTGCTTTATTATAGACCAACAAGAAATGCAAAATTATTATAAAATGGGAGTTGCTATGAAGAAGCAAGGTGGGCACAGGAAGTATCAGCTTATATGATAATTCAGCTCAGTCATTGCACTTCTTCCTTGTGACCTCCAGAGCATGGGAAGTAGGCTATAAAACATTGTGCACAAAGCTGTGGATTTTTAAGTGGGCAACATGGTGCCAATCTGAGAAGAGATATCAATCTTCGTCCCTTCAAGGACAAGCATCCTTCAGCTTTCGACAATTGTAGGTAGGAACATTGGCCTCTCCTAGTGATGGGATTCAAATTTTTTTACTACCAGTTCTGTGGGCGTGGCTTGTAGGCGTGGCAGGGGAAGGATACTGTAAAATCTCCAGTCAGATGTGGTATTTGCTGACTCTCTGCACTACTCAAAATTTCCACTACCGGTTTTCCAGAATTGGTCAGAACCTGCTGAATACCACCTCTGGCCTCCCCACCTGAGCGCTGGTACAGCAGAGCACCCTAATTCATTCTGGGGTTCAAATAATTGTCATGAAAATTATAACTCAGGTCAGATGGACATTGGAAAGGAGTGGAGATCATGGTTTGACTCTTGGATGTGTCAACTAAAAAGATACTCCATTGGTCTTTTTAGCTGCCAGCAGAAAGGGAGTGGGGGAAAACAATGCATTCCTCAAGTGCCTAGATAATCACCCTGGTGGCCCAAAGTTGTTGGCGTGCAAGAATATTATGATTGATTACTCTTGGCTGTGGATGTGTCCCATTGGAGAATATACATCCAGGAGGTGTGGGGAAGACCAAGGGGGAAACGAATGGTGTATTTTAGTGTCGGCTGCATCCAGCTAATGCAAACACGGCCACTTCTAATAAATAAATTTTCTTTTCTCCGAGAGATGCGGCTAGAGAGTTATGATTTGAATGGGGATGGAGGACAATTAGGACAGAGAAAACTTTCCAGGATTAGATGGATACACTGCTAGTTAAAAATAATATAAACTAAATTAGAACTGAGAAAACCAAAACGTAAGAGAGAAATAATAGAAAAAAAAATTAGAATTTCCAGAAAAAAATAGAAGAATTGAAAAAAAAGATAAAGATAAATAAAGATATAGAGATATAAAGATATAGAGATATAAAGAAGTTGATTTCAATGTTCTTCACAATTTTAACTATATTTTAACATCTGACTGAAATTACAATGCAACTCTGTTTTTTCCTTTAATCTATCCTATCCAATTGCTAAAAGCATAAATTGTGAGGTTTTTTTTGGGGGGGGGGGGTTTTTATGCAAAAAGTCAATAAGACTGTCAATAAATCAATAAATGTAGATATCACCCTTTCTCCAGTTTGCCCATCTCAACAACTTCTGTCAATTGCTCCATGATAGCTAGTGCTGAATGTTTCCAACTTTCCAACTTTGTAGTAATCTCACCACAATAATCATGTATTGAAATATATTGAAATAATCATTGTCTGGATTTTTTCTAAATTTTCATCCCCCAATCCTCAAATAAAGCATTCTGGCTTCAATTGAATATTTATCATTAATATTCTCTGCATTAATGTATGTATTTGAACCCAAATATGTAAGTTTATTTACATAACAGATTACAGATAATCAGAGATGGAAGGGACCTTGTAGGTCATCTAGTCCAACCCCGCGCCCAAGCTGGAGACCCTATACCATTTCTGATAAATGGCACTCTAATCTCTTCCTGAAAGTGATGGCACTCCCACAACTTCCGAGGGCAAGCTGCTCCATTGATTGATTGTTCTCACTGTCAGAACGTTTCTCCTTATTTCCAGGTTAAATCTCTCTTTATTCAGTTTCCATCCATTATGCCTTGTCTGGCCTACAGGTGCTTTAGAAAATAGCTTGACTCCTTCCTCTCTGTGGCAGCGCCTCAAATATTGGAAGATATTTTTGTGTTCATCCAGGCGGGTACTTATTCTTTGTGTTCATCCAGGCGGGTACTTATTCTGCAGTCAAAAAGCTGGAACACACTTCCTCACTAGTCCAACACATGGAAGCCACAGGTCATAGCATCAACTTCAATGGCACCAAAACCCTAGCCACTATAGAAAACCCCAGACACAGAATCATTAGAGAAGCCATAGAGATTGAAAAAAGACCAGAAAGCATGAACAGAAGAGATGATTCCACCAGACTGTCAATCATTTGGAAGCCTGCACTCACAAACAAAAAAATCTCCACACCACAAGCCAGGCAAACACCTGGGCACAAACAGATCCCCCCTGATACCTCCAGCTCAAACACACCCCAACCAGGCACCCAGATGAAACCTAGCTTCCTAACTAATGATAGCCGTCCATTTACCTGGAGAAAAGCTGCACTAAAGGCCTCCAATAAAGTAACACAATGTTGCCAGCCAATCAAGATACAAAAAGAGCCAAAAAACAGACAGAAGATATTAGAAACACCAATCAAGCAGAACACAGCAAACTCCAAGACCAATAAACACAGACCAAGACTCTCAACCAATCAGGATGAAGAAAAAACCATTCTGGCACAGCAATAGGCTGCCCCAAATTCAAATCTGAAACCACTGTAAAAGCCTGACTCACAGATGAACACTATACAGAAGCCTGATGATGGCAGATGAGATTCTGCTGAAACGTCGCTACAACTTTAAAAGCACAACTACTATGACGTGGGAAAATACCCGAACAAAGCTGAATGCCATACATGTAAGTACCCGCGAAAACTTAAGAAATATATATATATATATATATAAATGTTATGACTCCCCCTTCAAAGTTCAAACAACACAAAACCAAAAGCAGCCGTTCCAAAACTTAAGTCCAAAAGAAAGGAGTTTAACAAGATAATGACTGTCATCAATTATATACACGCCCTGTTCAGCAAAAACAGTTCTGGCACAAATCCTCAAAGCTCCGAGCCTCTGCTGTAAACCTCGTCAAGCAAACAGACACTTTGTTCCTGACAATCTTTCCTCACACAGCTGTGTCCTTTTATAGTCCTTGAGGCAGCGTACTAATTATTGACTCGCCCTTCTCCTAACTAAGTTTGCCTCCGTAAAACACCTAGATGGGCGTGTCAATCTCCCTAAATCAACGTCTGGCTTGATGCCTCCCCACAGCTTGACGTTTCAGCCTCCTTCTAGTTCTGGCATCAAGCCACGATCTGTCCGTTTCTTCGCTCGATTCTTCTGACTCATGTGGTGCTTCAATTTCAGGCATGAATGAGGTCGAGGGTTCAGGCGAAGAATGTCTGTGTGATAACCTCTCATCCCCCTGGCTCACATCTGTGTCTTCTAACAATTCAGACTCCAAATTCTCAGCAGGCTCCAGCCTTTCATCCTCAGAGTCATCAGAATCAAAACTCACAGCAGGATCGATCCTTTCAGTCACAACATTATCCCTCACCGCAGGGCCCTTCCCCCGAGTCTGACGATCAGGATGTGGTTTTGACGGAAATTGTGTGTGATATGTGCGAATAAGATCTGGCGCATGCACCTTGGATACATCCTGCCAAGAGTGAATCTCCGTTTCATTTTCCAGTCTTCCCACAAAGTACTGGAATCGTCCCTTTAGCCATCTTGAATCATAGATTCCAATCACTGTAGTATCTGTAACAGGTTCAGTGCTGAGCCTAGATGGAGAACCTGTATCTTCCGGAGAACAGAGAGTACACGATGGAGTGTCAGGTACCAACAGGGAGCGATGAAAAACAGGGTGGATGCGCATGGAGCGCGGCAAAGTGAGTCGATAAGCCACCGGATTAATAACAGCCTCGATAGGGAAAGTACCAATAAAACGATGATCCAATTTCCTAATCGGACGATCGACCCGAAGATGTTTCGTTGACAACCACACCTTGTCTCCCACAGCCAATGGAGGTGTCGCCCGATGTGAACGATCGGCGAAACGCTTATAATCAGCTTTCGCTCGTTCTAATTGTCTAGAAATTAATTGATGCACCGTATATAACTCCGACAAAAAATCTCGTGCCTCCGGAACTGGAGAATCCGCGATTGACAGGGGGAAAAACCTCGGATGATAACCCACATTGGCATAAAAAGGTGTCATGTGGGTGGAGGTGTGCCAAGAATTGTTAAAGGCAAACTCTGCCAATGGATGATAGGTCACCCAGTCATTTTGTCATTGATTGACAAAACACCTGAGGTATTGGGCGAGGATGCCAATTACCTTCTCAGTCCCGCCATCGGTTTCCGGATGATGTGCCGACGCTAAACATACTTGTACTCGTAGAGCGTTCATTAGGCTTTTCCAGAATTAAGCGGTGAACTGAACACCGTGATCTGAAACAACTCTATCCGGTAAGCCATGTAAACGGAATACGTGTTGTATGAAAAGCCGGGCAGTAACATGAGCCGAGGGTAATCTTCTACACGGGATGAAACGGGCCATCTAAGCATGTCAACCACCACTAGCACTGTCGTACAACCCGACGAAAGGGGTAAGTGCGTTAGAAAGTCCATGGAGATCGCTCCCCATGGTCTGCTCGGAGTCGGAAGTGGTTGAAGAAGTCCAGGAGGTGCACCCGATGCCGCTTTCGCTTGTCGACACTGTATACAAGAAGCGACATAAGAAGACACATCGTGTCGAACCCGAGGCCACCAAAAAGTCCGGGTGACCAAGTGCAGGGTTTTGTGAAAACCAAAATGACCAGCAGCTGGATTGTCATGACATTGTGTCATGATGAGGGCTCTAAGCGTCCTGTTGGGTACATACAACAAGTCTCGATGCCGTAACAAACCCTCTTCAAAGGACCATGGGGAATCAGGTCCAACTTCTTCCCTTCTCTGCTGCGTCCACGGGTCTAATCGTTGCGCCTCTCATATGCGAGCCCGCAAGTCTACAGGATCTTGCAGTACGGCCAAGGATTCTGTTGGTAACACAGTTCGTAGAGGAAGAGGATCCTCAGGACCGATATACTTGGGCTTCTGAGACAACGCGTCGGCTCTCCGATTCTGTCCACTTGGAACATAAGTAACGTAGAAATTGAACCTGGCAAAAAACAATGACCACCGAATCTGGCGTTGGTTCAATTTCTTAGCTGTGGTCAAATGTTCCAAGTTTCGATGATCCGTCCGAACCTCTACCTTGTGCCGAGCCCCCTCTAAATGATGTCTCCAGGTCTCAAAGGCAGCCTTAATGGCCAACAACTCCTTTTCCCAGATGGTGTAGTTGCGCTCTGAAGCTGTGAGCTTCCTAGAATAGTATGCGCATGGGAAAAGGGGCACACCATCTTTCGACGCTTGTAACAATACCGCTCTGATAGCGACGTTAGAGGCATCGGTCTCGACCACAAATGGACGATTCGGATCAGGATGCCTCAATATCGGCTCAGCTACAAACGCTTTCTTCAAAATGTCAAAAGCCTGTTGTTGCGGGGGCCCCCACACAAACGGGACCTTCTTACGGAGGAGCTGAGTTATGGGGTCCATTACTTTAGCAAAGTCCGGGATAAAAGTCCGATAGTAGTTGGCGAATCCCAACAGACGTTGTACGTCCTTGACTCGACGAGGGGCTTCCCAACTACACATTGCTTCAACCTTTTTAGGGTCCATAGCAATGCCCTCGGGAGAAATGATGTGCCCTAAAAACTCTATCGACGACTGAAAAAAGAAACACTTCTCCAGTTTCGCATAGAGTTTATGCTCCCGAAGATGCTGAAGCACTTGACGAACCTGCTGAAGGTGGTGATCTCTGGACCGGGAGTAAATTAAAATGTCGTCCAAATACACCACAACAAACCTATCCAGCATGTCCCGGAAAATATCGTTCATTAGGTGCTGGAATACAGCAGGAGCGTTGGTCAGACCAAATGGCATGACGGTGTACTCGAAATGACCATAACGAGTGCCAAACGCCATCTTCCACTCATCCCCTTTGCGCATCCGAACCAGGTTGTAGGCCCCGCGCAGATCTAGTTTAGTGAAGATAGTAGCCTCCCGCAACCGCTCCATCAATTCCGGAATGAGTGGCAAGGGATAGCTATTCCTCACGGTGATAGAGTTCAGGCATCAATAATCACAACAGACACGAAGTTCTCCTGACTTCTTCTTAACAAAAAGAACGGGCGCCGAAAGAGGGGACGAGGAGGGTCAAATAAATCCCCGAGCTAAGTTTTTATCTAAAAACTCTCGGAGTGCAACCAACTCGGGCTTCGACATAGAATATAACCTCCCCTTGGGTAATGGAGTGCCCGGTATTAGGTCCACAGGACAATCATAGATACGATGTGGCGGTAATCGGTCTGCCTCCTGTTCGCTGAAAACATCGGAAAAATCCGACAGCTCCGAAGGAATGGAGACAGCAGGAGCGGCGATATCTTGGCCGGCGCAGACATGCCTCAGGTGGTCCACACATTGTAGGCTTGGAAACGAAATGGCATTCTGCGCCCAAGCCACCAACGGATCGTGCAAACGTAGCCATGATACTCCGAGCACCAAAGGGAGATGGAGGTTCGAGGTGACATAAAAACTGATCGCCTCCTCATGATCCCCAATGACCATACACACTGGCTGAGTTGCTAAGCGAATGGGTCCCAACTTGAGTTCTTGCCCATCTACAGTTTCCACCTTAATGGGGGGATTCACAGGAATCAAAGGAATTCCAAAATGTTCAACAAAAGCACAGTCCATAAAGCTGGTTGTAGCCCCTGAATCCACCAGCGCAACGGCGGGAATTCCCTCCTTCTGGGACTGCAGAAATATAGGAGTGTCCAAAAGTAAATGCCGAGGAGGGCCAGGATTTACTTCGGCAATTTGGGATGGGGGTGTAGAACGTGCCCGACCTAGGGTTTCCCCGAGGTCGGGCCTACCCTGTTTTCCTGATGGGCCAGGAGTGGTTTCGGGCACAGGTCTGCGAGTCCCTCTCCCAGTGCAGGAATTTGCAAAATGTCCCGGACCCCCGCAGTAAAGGCACAAGCCTTCCTGGAACCTTAAACGAGGGTGGAGTGTGCCTATCTCCATCAGCTCCTCAGCCTGAACCGTGGGTTGGAAAATTCTCGGTGGCGTGATGCGTGTGCGAGAAAACACAGGTGATTCCACAACAGGCCGTTTGCTCCCACGTTGCTGTAAACGAGCTTCAATACGTAAGCA